>VZSF01000230.1:43125-124671 GCA_013398295.1 Chionis minor
CCCCCCCCCCCACCGCCTCCTGCAGCACTCGGCTCCTGTGTGACGGTATTCCCAGTATTCCCAGTCCGTTTTGTCTGCCCGAGGAATCCTGCCTGGCCGTGGGAGATGCACCCGAACCGGCACCCAAAGTTTGGGGAGCTAAAATGTGGCTGAGGACCACTCACCGTCAGGCTGGAAAGAGGAGAGAGGAATATTTGCTAGGCTGGCTGGTGCAGGCTGATCCCGTTTGGGGCACTTTGCCGTTGCTTTGTCGGGGTTAGTTTTAAGCATGCCAAATGACAGGGTTTCCCGGGGGAGAGTGCGGTGCAGCCTGGCCGCGCTCCCTGGCAGGGTGCTGCGCTGCTGCATGGGCTGGTTCAGCCACAGCATGTGTCACCTTAAGGTTTTCCTGCTCTTGCAGCATGCAAGTATTTGGGTATAGCCTTTAAAAATATATATATATTGTAAGTCTGCTTCTATGGATGCGCCAAAGGCCTCCTGTGCATCCCTCGCTGTCCCCGGAGAGGAGGCAGAAGGAGCGTCTGCTGCTCCGACTTTAACATCTCCAAGTGCACCAGCACAAAGGAGGAAAGAAAACCAAAAAATCTCCAGCGCAGACATACAGAGTGCAACGATATCTAAAAGCAAAAGAGCCACGCTCCTCTGCTGCGGTTCTCCTGAAGATTTTCCCGAATTTGGGAATACAGCACAGCATCTGCTCCTGCGGTCTCTTTGCAGGTCGGGCTCTGATTAAGCAAACGGAAGCTTTGCCGGCATCAGGGCAGCATGATTTGGCCATTAAACAACTAATTTGCTGGTGTCTTGCTCAAGCCCTGCGGGAAACTTTTTTTTTTTCTTCTCAGGTTCCTCTATTTTTGGAAAGGATTTGAGGTGCCTGATGGGCTGAGTGCTTAGCTGAGAGAGGGGGTGTATTTTGGGGAAGAGGATGGCTTGAAACTCGGTGGCCAGTAGTAAGAATTTTATAGAAATGGGGTGGCATATCCAAGTGAAACCTCTTTTTATTTTCAGAATTGTCTGCTGGATGATGTGATTTTTTTTCACTATTAGTACAGAGACAATGTCTACTCTGATTTTTTTTTTTTAATTTATTTTTTTGGGACTGCCTAGGATTCACCTAAATGACTGTGGGTCCTCCCCAGCCAGGTACCCCTACCCCAGCACATCCACCAGTTAAAGAAACCTGCAAATAATGCAAAACTAAGAGACCCCAGTATAAGAAACAGAGTAAAAGGGTAAAGCAAAGGTAGTTTGAGCAAGGGTTGCCAACAGGAAAGTGCGGTAAGCCAAGTGAGGAATTTGAAGAGTCTGAGGAAGGAACAGAATTGCTCAAGGCAAGGAGAATAAATCATTAATCTGAGAAGTCTATTACACAGGGAATGCCCCGAGGAAAAGAGCAGAAACTCCATTTAATAGTGAAAAGGCCAAAACGGTGCTGCCAAGTTGGGTTCTTCTCTGCCCGGGGTTTGGAGCTGCGGCCCCTGCTTATTTATTTCCAAGATGCTGCTATTTTTTGCAAGTTGCATCTGCTGGTTTTTGCAGAGGTTTGTTTAAACCCGCTGAAGCCAAAAGCAAAGGGAGCTTTTCTCCCGTGAACTGTGGGTCAGGCGCTTGGGGGATTTTTTTTCATCTGTTTTATGCCTCTTAATCTTCCAGGACCGCTGTCCCCACGAGACGCTGCCTTGTCTGTCGGCTCGAGCGCGAGTCCCAAATTATTTTACTGCTTTTTCACAGGCTTTTGTACCGTGTCGCTCACGGTGGATTTTGGCTTGTTGCATTTGCCATTGGGGAAGAGTAGGCAAGAGGGAAAGAGCACAGCTTGACTGCAGGAGGTGAGTTTTCAAGGCGACCAGCTCTTCAGTCCCCAAAGTGACCCATAAACACAGGAGCTATCGTTTTGCAGGAGGCAGCGCTCTCCCACGGTTGTACGCTGGGATGGACGAGCCAGGTGGCCCCTTGTTTTTTCCAGCTCTGTGTTTCAGTTTTTTTTTTTTCTTAGGGTTTGGACAAAAAACAAGATTTGTTTGACGTGCATGTGCAATGTTTATAGTATAGCTGGCTAGCTGAATAAAGTCATTTCAGGACTTAGGCATATGTAGCAGATTTAAGGCAGTGCTGGCTAGTTCTTAGATCTGAAGGGGAGATGGTTGTAATGTGTTGCCTGTTGGGTTTTTTTGCTATAAGAAGACCTGGCTTATCTATACTAGTTCTGGGCTAGATTGTAAGCTTGCCTTTACCGTGTCATCTAGTGACTATTTCCATATCGGATTGCTTGTTAGAAACGAGGTATGAAATGCGTTTCGACAGACACTCCAGAGCAGTCCCCGGGGGCAGCATCACTGCAGGTCTCTGGGAGCCTGTTCAACTTTTATGATGGAGACTGTCTTAATTCATGCAGCGTTCGGGGAATGGCTGGAAAAACCTTTGTAGAGCAAGAGCAGAAGCTGTGAAGAAGTGGTGAGCGATGATCCCGCAGTTAAAAGTGCAGCACGGAGAGGCTTGGGTTCAGTTCCTGGGTCTGCAAGCAATTTTCTGAGGCAAGACCTTGACCTTAGTGCCGCTTTGTGTGTCAGCAGCTTACGTCCAAAAGGACAATAGCAATTTCAGAGGTTTCAAAGCATTTTAAAGTGTAACTATCGTGCCTTTTATTGGGCTGGGCAGTGGCATTTTTATAAGCCAAGCTTAATGTTTTAGAATAACATGTATTGAATTTCCTTGGTGTGCTCCCGGCTGCAGGACTCCTGTCTCTCGTGTCTGTGGCAGGACTTGTGCTGTTGAAGAAGGACAGTCGCAGGTGGCCAGAAGACCACTTGGAAGAAGCGGGACTGTTGCAGATCTGCTGCTCGGTTCCTCACTGGTCCTATGGAAACTACAAAGCCAGGAGTCGGTTTTCCTCCCAGCAACAGGACGCCACAACCTGACGATGGGATGCTGCGTAGCCATCCCTTTCAAAGGCATCTCTTTCACAAAAAAAAAAAAACCAAGAAAGCCCCAAAAGTATTGATAACCATCATTGAGCTCGCCCCAAACAAGGGGAGGAGGAGGCGGTGCACGCTGCAGCCCTAAAACAGCTCCAACCTGTTGCTCCGTGCAAGCTGTGAATGTTTAAAGACCCGGTATTAGTTAAGGATGCTGACGGAGCGTCGGGGGGAGCGGGTTATTGTGCGGGGAACAGATGTGCCGTGCGCTGTTGCCGCGTGCCGGCTCTGTGCCGCTGCTCCCGGCACCAGGTGCAGCCATTGTTCCGGCTGGTCCCTATTCATCCGCCCTCGGCTGCCGCTCCGCGCCCGCTCCCTCATTGTTTCTTCAGGAAATTAGCATTAAAAACCCATCCGAAACCCCCATGTCCCTCAACTGCAGGTGACTGTTATTGGCCCCAGCTGCCACCCTTGTGCTTGATTACTTCCATATGGGATTGTGGCAAGAAGTAGGATCCACTTATTGATTATTTTTTTTTATACTTTTTCCCCTTTTTTATTACCCCACCACCCCACACAGACACTTCAGTGCTCACAAGGAACAAAACCCTGAAATCTATTAAGCCCGCGATAGGCTCCAGTTGCTATTACAACTGGGATGAACGTTTTACAAGCAAAGCTAATTACACCCTCTCCCTGCTTTCTTCCTTTCTTCAGCCCCCACCCCATAAATGTAAAATAACCGGAGGGCAATTGGTAGTAAATTAAATCTTTGCAGTGTCCTGAGAGATTTTCTTGCTAGCAGGAAGAAGTCTGCTGGGCTTTAGATGTTTGGTTGTGTGGGTTTGGGGTTTTGTTTGTTTTGTTGGTTTGGTTTTTTGGTTTTTTTTTTTTTTTACTAGAAAATGGGAAACTCTGGTCTCTGGCATTTTGCCGTGGCACACCTATTAAACAGACATGCAGATCGCAACTTGGGTCTGGATAGAATAGAAAAAAAAAATAATTAATTGAACAAGTTACTTGTTAATTTGTGAGTGGAGTCAACTGTTGAGAGGAGCCAAAGAAATTACACGTGGACAGCTGTTACAGAATTCTAGGAACAATGTGATTTTTATTTTTTTTTCCTGGTACGATTCGTCCACAGGACAGTAGGTTGCACAAAGCCCCAAACCACCAAAATCTCTTCTGGGTTTACTGCTGGTGGAATGGTGTGGACAGCCTGGGTTTGCTTCGAGGTGAGATGTGCTACAACAGTTAGTAACAGGAAAGAGGGAGGGGGGACATCTCTCCCTGCCCTACCTAGGACTTGAACTTGTTCTGCAGAGGCAGGGAGCGTCTCCAGCGAGCAGTACAGGTGGGTCATGTCCCATAACTAGTGGACCAGCCCACGCAACCCTGACCTACTTTGTGCTGGTCAGGAATGGAGGAGAACGGCAGTGTCGCTGCGGTGAAGGCATCAGGCATAGCTTTCCTCTGTGCTTCTGTCCAACCAGCTTGGGTGACGAAGCCCTGTCTAAGTCTGGAGGTTGGTTGGCATCATATACCTCTGTGGAGGAATGGTGGGTTTCCCTTGTGACACCCTGAGCCTCCCAAAAGGAGTTTGGTTATGCTGCAGTGTTGTGGCTGATGAGGTTTGTGCTGGTGGCTCCAGACAGAGCAGTTTGCTGGGGGTGATGGTCCTCAAAGCACCGCGACTCAGCTGTTGCGTGCTGCTGCCTGGGCCTGAGCAGGCTCTTTGTAGACAAAAGCCCACCAAAGCCCCGTAAGCCTCAGCCATTACGGCTTGTGAGGCTGTTTCACAGATAATGGGTAGGTTTTGTGTCTTTGCGTTCTTGGTGGTGCCTCAGCTGCTGCTTCCATGGGATCTGCCTTGTTCCCTGCCAGAGATGCCCTGGATAGCTCAGGCTGAGACCTGGCAGGGTGTTCCGGTGTGACAGTGGTGCAGTCTCCCGTTGCAGTACAGATACATGGCTACAAACCTCTGTCTAGTAAAGATCCTAGATGTTCTCCTCTCTCCTCAGAGCAACCAGTTAACAGCTGTGAATTGTCCAGATTGAAGCACGGAAATCAGTACAGAGGGGTTTTGTGTTTTTTTTAACTTCTCCACTTTTTTGTCAGGTTACGATGAGTCTTTACTAAATAGTGCCCACCAGCAGAGGAACTGTATTCGAACACTTGGGGTGGTCAAGTCTCTAGACTTGTTTTCTCCCCAGTCCAGAGAAAGGAGTTTCCATTTCCCCTGTCTTTCACATGGAAGATATATTCAAAACACATAATGACTTGTTATTCTGATAATAGAGCCCCTTTGGGCAAAGAGTCCCTGTTGCTACTCTGGAAGGAGGTGCTGCAGTCTTTGCTTAGATGCAGAAGTCTTTGGGAATGGCTGGGGTTGGTTGGTTGACCTCAAGATCACGAATGCAAACCTACTTACAGATGGGGAATGGGCTTGTCCTAAGACTTTGTGTCTCAGCATTGACTCTTTGGCATATGTCAGGTTGATCTCCACCTCGAGGTCCATCCTGCCTTGACGGTTGGGACCCAAGAGCGTAGTTTGTGAGAAGGATTTAAAATAAAAATTCCAGTGAGGAGATGGGTTTGGCTGAAGTACTGCACGTACCTCCTTCCTGACAGAGACCCAGCCTGGCTTGGCTGCCCACCGTGGACCTCCCAGATCTTCCTGGGAAGCAGCCGTGCAGGTGCAACTGTGTAGGTTGGGCACATCTGGGAGTGGACTTCTGAAAATAAATGAGCCCCTTAGAGGCGCTGCATGGCGTGGGGAGAGCCACCAGCTAAATCGGGTCGGAAGGACGGATGGAGCTAGCAAGACAACCTAATAGAGTATCTTGAGCGACTTTTTTTCCTCATGCTTGTTTTAAACCCTTCAAAGTCAAATCTCAAACTTAGGGGGTTTCTTTTCCCTAATTAAATTAACAGGCCATATGGTGTTTACTGCGAGCGCCTGCAATATGGAAGGAGCTACCTCCTGGATCACTTTCTTTTTTCAAAAGAAGCTGCTTTACCTGATGTCGCTGCTCTGAAATGTTCTTTTCAGCAGCGGGCGCGAGGGGTTATTTCAGCCACCTCGCTGCTGGTGGTGTCACCTTCTGATCCTGGGGACAAGCTGTATCATAATCTTTTCTGTTTCTGCAGCCGCCTTGGTCTTCTCCTGGCTTTTGTAATGCTGTTTTGCTGCTTAGTGGGAGCATTTGCAGGTCAGGGGGTTTTCATGCTTTTCCACATGCAGGTAATGGTTCTTGTTCTCAGGGTTGAGGAGCATAGAAAACCACTCGGGGTGGTGGGCTTTTTGGGGGCAGTAGTGTTATTTTTAACAACTGCTACTAATGTGGGGTTTTTTTGTTGAAGGTAACGTTAGCATGTCAGGAACGTGTGAAAGTTTTGTAGAGTTTTGTTGTTTATTAATGGGCTGTTTTAAAAAGGAAAAATAAAAAGTAGTTACTTTGCATGTGCTGCTTTTATCTTTACATGAAATCTGGAGGAGGAAATGAAGACTTTGAGGAAGAAAGCCATTGGTTTATTATCAGACCCTTGCATTTCGATGAACAGGAAGGTAGGGTAAGAATCTCTAAAACTGTAGGAGAAATGAAGGAATGAAAAGTCTCGGATCTTGCTGTCTGTTTTCAGCTGCTCTAACTCATTTAAGAGGGTGTTTTGGTAAGCATAATTCTTGTGTGTGAGCGGACTTTGCCGTGAGCTCATCCTGCATCTCTCTAGGGCTGTACATTAACCTTTCTCTGTAGTCTTGATGTGTTGATGCACCTTTTCTGCAGGGGCTTGGTGTTAAGAGGGGAGCTGGACTTCATCTTCAGCCAGGCTCAGCTTGTTCTGGGCTATCTGAGCTCCCAGAGACAGACACGTTTGCGTCCACTGAAAACGCCCTGCCACATTAGCATGTTCCCTGTAACGTATGCTCAAAGGGTGTTTCTTTGCAGAGAAGCCTCTCTAAAGATAGCATCATGAAGTTCTGTGTTGTCAACCAGGGACACTTGATCTAAAAAACAACATTTGATACACAGACAAGGTTTGCAAGTGCCATCTGGATTCTGGGAGATGAGCTAGGTTGTCTCTGTTTTGCATACACTCACCAGGGGGGAAAAAAGAAGTACGTGCGGGCAGATTAATTCTTCAGGATCACCTGAGCGGGACCGTTTAGTCCACAAGAACATCCTTGGTGACATGGGACACCAGTGTAATCCCATACAGCTGGGCAGTATGCACCAGTACGCCTTCTTAGGGTGATGGAAATAATTCTGTAGTTTAGTGGTATATTTATTGAAACCCAGGTGGAATCAATATAAATTCTCTGGGGCTGGTAATATTTTAATCTACTCTCAAGCATACTGCAAGGCAGAACCTGCAAATGCTGCAAAGCGCCACAGAAATGGACGTATTTTTAGGGAGGTGGAGTTGCAGGGTATGCAGATGTCTCTGTCTGGCTTCAGTTCTGTGTGGTGGTGGAGAGACTGTCCTCAAAAATATGCCAGCGCTAAAAGCAGAAACCTGGAGGACATGAGCATCAAATACAGCCCTGGGTCGAATAGCAAACTTGCTGTCCACAACTTCCCAGGGATATGTAGGTTATAAAACGTATTTTACTTCAGGGCCTATTTCTTGACTTTCTAGTTATCCTCTCATATGCAAATCTAATTTGCCTAATGGGCTGGTGAGTGTAATTGAAAGGCAGCCTGCACTTACATGATAGTGAAAAGTCTCACCTGTGCCCAAGCACAGATGGGTCTCTGCCTTGCTGCCGCATCATTAGCGGAAATTTATAGGCACTGTGTCACTGGTTTTGCTGTGACTGCGGGAGGAAAGTTGTGGTTTAAAACAAACTTGGGGATTTTCTGCATTATTTTTTGTTGTTCTTGTTTGCGGGGTGGATCTTCTCTTTCCTGGGTTTCAAATTTTGGTGGTTGGCGCTTCTTGGTTGATGTTGTCTCTGTCTTTCTCTCATGCCCCAGTTGCTGGTGAGCAGGCTGGTGCCGGCTACTAGTAACTGGTTTAGGACAACCCTAAGAGTGATGCATTGGAAAGTCTTTTCTGTGCTGTGTTGCAGCATGATGCTTTGAAAACAGGTGCATCAGCAGCTGAGCCAACACCTTTGCTCCATGGTACCTGCGCATCACTGAGTCTCTGGAGGTTATCCGTGGAAAATCTCCACCTGTGCTGCCCATGAGAGAGAGGGAGAAGGCACAGCAGAGACAGTTACTGCCGTGTGTCCATCTCTCCTGGGGTTGTTCCCTGAGAAGACCAAGCAGTGGTGAGCTTTAATGGCTCTCCTGTCCACCCCCATCTCTCCATGCCTGGGCTCTGCAGGAGATGCTGGCTCATGGTGCTCCAGCACCGCACCAGTGGCCCCGCTCCAAAGGTGCGTAGGTGCCCGTCGCCATCATCAGGCTCCTAAACACCTCTAAAACCCATCCCAAAATGCGTTCCTCCTGTGCTTCCAGCTCCGTGGAGTGGTAGAAAGCTTTTCACGTGCTGATGGGGCTTGGGGCGAAGGGAAAGAGCTTTTTGTGTAGTGACGCGAGGAGTGTTTTTAAGAGGCAGAATTGTCATCTTGGCAGAGCTCCGATGTGTGTCATTGATCGGGAGGGAATATTAGCTGGGCAGCAGTTAATGTACTTAGCGCCCAAGTGAATGAGGCATGCTCCCTAAAGAGAGCCAGCGGGAGTTATGGCATGATTAGTGAGTCTTGGCTACCTTGGGCACATCGACAGGATAGCAAGATGGGTGTTTGTGCGCGCAGCACTACTGGCGTCCATTGCTGCAAGGGCTGCAGTAGTACAGCAGGATACATGTGGTCCTCGGTTCGGACTCTGGCATTTGTAGGAAGTTGTAAATGGTGGGGATGAAAAAGACTTCTGAAGTCTTTTCCAAGTTCCTCCTTGATTTCTTGGACAACTTGTCCGGTTTTGGGTGAAGCTTGGTGGAACTTCAGCCCTGGAGCTGGCTTGCGTGGGTGAGCGTCTGCTCTCCAGCCTCCATCCAGTGAAGGGAGACTCTGCTGGGCTCTGGAAAAGAAAGCAAACGGTATGGCTTCAGGGACCCAAGGGGGGTTGTTTTTCCTGTGTATTTCCTTGGTTGCTTCATTTTGGGTTTGTGGCAGAACTTGGATGATCGTTCGTTTTGGGTTGGATTTTTGTTTTGTTTTTGCAGAAATGGCCATTGTTGTCACCTAAACTGGCCCTTTTGACTATGAGCTTCTGGACTGCTTCCTTCTGCAGGTGGTCGGGACTTGTACCTGTTCTGTGCTTAACAAACAGGTTTGGATTTTTTTCTAGTTTAGTTTAGGCTTTTGGTAATAGCTTTGGTTGTCCTTGGTATTATTTGTGCCTCTCTGCGGTCTAATTTATTGTTACGGATTAAATGTGGTGTTCTGCCTTGATCTTCTCACTTCAAGAAATGGCGTGGTGTTATTTACCAGTTATTGGTAGTGGTGCTTGGGCTGCTGGCACTGGTACTTTGGATCTGTCTTATACACCCGGACTCTTTTTATCTCAGTTTTTGTATTACTCAGTTTGAGTATCTTCTACTCACTGGAAACCCTCAGCCCATAAACACCAGATCTGCTGGACCAGTTCTCATTAGCTTGAGATCCCCGCGTGCTCAGGAGCATTTGCGATGCTGTAAGAAATTCAGATTTGCTCAGCATTGGCTATTTTTTGAGGTCAATGCTCGTTGCTTTTTAGGTTGATTTATAGTGATGAGAACCAAATCATCATGCCAGCAGGGCTTGGGAGATGGAGGACTGGGAAACGGGTGTATTCCTCAAATGTTGTTTTAAAGCTTCTGACTTGAACTTCCTCATGTACGTCTTTAGTAACCCGGTTTAAAGTTCTTAAATCTTCAGTTACTGGATGACTTTAAGGGGAATTTGTGGTGGGTTTGAATCCATTCTCTTACTTTAAATGAGAGCATTTCCTCCTGTAATGACTTTCAAGCTGTTGGGCTTTTACCTTGTGCAGTTCCGACCTCCAGGGTGCTCCGGGATGGCTCTGCCCTGCGCAGGCTGTGTGTTCCTGCCAGGTGTGTCCATATAGTGCAGGACCCAGAACTAGTCCAAGTCCAGGATGATGCCTGTGTTTGTCACACACAGGGACAAACATTTATTATTATTTATTATTTATTCATATATATAAACATAAATATTTATCATATATAGACAAGGGCTGTCTGTCCTGAAGGAGGCTTGTGTTTTCCTCTTGCTGCTGGTGGTCGAAGCATTTCTGGGTTCTCTGATGACACAAAGCTTGAGTAAATCTTGCCGTCAGCAGCTTTCCGCCAGCCCAGGCCGTGCCATCGCTCGTCACCTGTGGGTGCTCAGGGTGCTGCTGGGCTACCCAGGCAGCACAGCCCCGCACCAGCTCTCTCCACTGCGGGACCAGCTCCTGGTGGTTCTTGATGCCCCCCCTGGTTCACGGCGGCTCTGAAGGGCAGTAGTAAGCCTCCAATTTTCATCCCTGAAGTTATGAGCTCTGTGGGAATTCCCCATGGCCTGCTGGAGAGCGGATGGGTGTTGAACTGACAGGCTGCAGCCGGGGAGTCTTGGGTCTGGGGCACAGGGACTTTTTTTTCATTTTTTATTTGGAGACCTATTCATCTAAAAGATCACTGAATCCCCAGGGTTGGAAGGGCCCTCTGGAGATCATCGGGTCCAACCTGCCAGAGCAGGGTCACCTAGAGCAGGTTGAGGACACCCCTCAGGTGTCCCATCCCAGGGTGGAGCAGGGAGCACTGGGGATCACTGGGGACTTGGGTCCCCCCTTCCTGTGCCCCATCCCAGGCTGGAGCAGGGAGCGCTGGGGACTTGAGTGTCCCCCTCCCGTGTCCCATCCCAGGGTGGAGCAGGGAGCACTGGGGATCACTGGGGACTTGGGTCCCCCCTTCCTGTGCCCCATCCCAGGCTGGAGCAGGGAGCGCTGGGGACTTGAGTGTCCCCCTCCCGTGTCCCATCCCAGGGTGGAGCAGGGAGCACTGGGGATCACTGGGGACTTGGGTCCCCCCTTCCTGTGCCCCATCCCAGGCTGGAGCAGGGAGCGCTGGGGACTTGAGTGTCCCCCTCCCGTGTCCCATCCCAGGCCAGAGGGGGTAGCACTGGGATCCAGGGCCCTCTCCCGTGTCCCATCCTGTGCTGAAGTGGGGACAGAATCACAGAATGTTAAGGGTTGGAAGGGACCTCTGGAGATCATCTGGTCCAGCCCCCCTGCCAGAGCAGGTCCACCTACAGCAGGTGGCACGGGATGGCGTCCAGGCGGGTTGGGAATGTCTCCAGAGTCGGAGACTCCGCCACCTCTCTGGGCAGCCTGTGCCAGTGCTCTGCCACCCTCAGAGGAAAGAAGTTCCTCCTCATGTTCAGGTGGAACTTCCTATGGCCAAGTTTGTGCCCGTTACAAGTTTGTGGTCCTCTTAAAGATCCGTGGGAGCTTCTGTACAAACATCTAGGTAGGAACTGGTGCTGCATATGACCAAACTGGTTCCCAGCAGCTGATGGGGGGCAGAGGCGCAGCGGAGGACAGGATTCAGAGCCGCAGCGTTGGCATCCCAGCTCTCCTGGCACAGTGGCATGGGGCTTCACACCCTCACTTGGCTGCTTGGAGTCAGGGCTTAAAAATGCACCAGGGAGTGAAATGGTTCTCCTGCTTGATGTGATGTTTTTGTCCAAGGAAACTCCCTAAATGATTGCTCCTGAGCAGGCAGGGATTTGTGCTGTTGTGGGCAGAGAGGGACCGCTGGTGGAAAGCCTTTAAGCAAAGGGGCTGCTGAGCTGACCCAGAAACAGCATCTTTCTTGACATCTGCTAAACTTCTTACAGATTGGGCTAGAAAATTACCTCCTCTTCCCTAACTTCATTTTTTTTTTTTTGTACTAAAACTAAGAGCTGGGCTGTAAATCACCAGGTGATGAAAAAGAAGGGTCATTAACCTGGTGTCTCCAAAGTCTCAGAATAGACCATCGCTCCCCCCACTGCAGCTTCCAGCAGTGAACCAGCCTCACGGTGTGGAAGCTGCGGGACCCAGCAGAAATCCCCCTGGGAAGGGGCTAGGGTTGGAAATGCAGCTTCCTTGGGGAAGCCATTGGAATGCTGAACCCGCAGCACTCCCCTGGACTTTTTGCAGGCGCGTGGCAGGGAGCAGGGGACGTGCCTGGCAGCGGTGAGCTCCGCTGTGGTGGCGGAGCGGTGGCCTCGCTGTGCGTGCGGCACCGGCGGCTCCTCAGCTCAGCCGACTGCGAGCAGAACCACCCTGCGAAATCCCAACGCGGCTGCTGCTGCAATGCTTTTTGTAGATTTCCCCTTTCCTGAACTGTTTTGTTAAAGAATAAATTGGGGCAGCCGAGGAGGCGTGGGGTCCCAGACTTTCCCGTGGAGTTTGTTGAGCGACGGTGAGACGGATTTGTGCCTTAAATCTCTTCTGTTGAGGTCTTGCTGATGGATTTCACGCAACGAGCTTGGACACCTCTAATCACAGCATCCCTGCGGGAGGCTGGATGCGCCGCAGAGAAGCTTCCTAGCAGCCAGAACCCTCCGGCAACGCTTTCCCTGGATGAGACAACCCTACAACCTCCCCGAGGCTCCTCCAGACCCGTACCTGAACCGGAGGAGCCCGGCGAGGGCTGCAGCGGTGATGGCCCTGTGCCGGCTCCTCTGTGGGGAGCTGCGGTGGTGGCCTGGCTTCCCCTGGCGGCAGCGGGGTCACTCCTCAGAGCCCACTCCAGCATCTCTACCGCTCCAAAGCCTGTTTAAATCAGTGGATGTGTTTCTACTGACCATTAAGAGCTGTGTCCAGCCCCTCAGAGCTAATTAGTAATAAGAGGATGCCAATTAGACACTGCTCCCTGGGCTCTACCACTGCTTTTCCGATACTGCTGGGTTGGGGAGGAAGGTAGCAAAATGGAGCTTAGGGCATATGTGTTTCATCTGGAGAGCAGGAGAAGGGTGGAGCTGCTTGTTAAATGGCCAGCAATCCAAGTTTTAAAAGGATTTATGAGTGTCAGACACAATCGTATCCTAAAGGCTGTCTCAAAGCCTGTGTTAAGGTGGAAAAGGCTTTCAAAGGTTAGGACTTGTTTTCCTCCTTTTGGGTCACCTAAAATTTTACAGGTACAAAAGTTACAGCTTTATCTACTCTATAGCATTTAGCCTAAGCAGGAAGAAAAAAAAGATTTCCACTCCCAAAATCACAGTGCTCAGTTGTTCTTCTATGTAACCTGTGGGATTTTTGGTAACAAATTATTTTCTTTATACCTCAGCAGAGTTTAGCACAACTTTGGTTCAAAACCAGCGCTTGCAAAAGCCTGAAGTTTTAAAGGCAGTTGCATCTGTTCTGAAGTTTTCTTCTTTCAACACTTGGGTCCTGTTCCCCAATTAACTGCATTTAATGTTGCTGTTACTCTGTACAACAGGCTGGTGCTCTTCCAGCGAGGACTTACACCAGCTAAAACTGGTGGGTGTTGAATTGACATCAAGAACCGGGCTGCTAATTAGAAATAAGAAGAGTTTGAGTTGCTATAATAGGTACTTCTGCAGTCAGAAAGTGCTGTTGAACGTAAAAAGCCGTGACGTGCTGACGCTGGGTGTAGGGTGGTGGCAGAGCTGGTGGCTTTGGTGATGGCCAGCACGTCTTGCGCGTCAGCTGCGCTGCTGAACCGTGGTGGAGGTGAGTGTTGGTGTCCGACGCCTCGACTGGGGCAGCGTCGCGTGTGCCGGGTGGCTGGAGAGGACGGAGCCCAAACACCCTCCTGCCTTCCTAAATGCGGTCCGTGAATTGCAGCAGCGGTTAAAGACTACCAGTAGGAGGAGTGGACTTTGGGTGCGAGCATTGCTGGGGAGGCTGGGTCAGTGTGTCCTTCAGCCATGGGTTTCCCATGTGTTGGGTCACCTTCTGCGCTCTGGAGTAAACTTGGTGTTTATTCTCTGCAGCCCACAGAGGTGAATTACTCTGTCTGTGGCCTTGCTGCTCTGGGCAGGAGCGATTTCAGACCTTGCGGGGGTAATGCCGTAAAGCCAACTTTTTTTAACGACTTTTACCATCTCAGCTACTTTTCAGGTATGAAAAGTGCCATATATCACTTAGGTAAGCATGCTTAATTCAATTCTTGCTTTTGCTATATGTAGCATTTACTATAAGTGAAACTCAAACTTTTTTTTTCCTGACATAGCACTTCTCTATATGTAGAAGCCCCACAAAATAACCACTTTAAAAAAACCCAAAAAACTAATCTTTGATACTGAGCTGTTGCTCCAAGTCTCTTTCTAAATGCTGTCCCTTCTGTACGTCTTGTGTCTGGGCTCCGCTGGACTCAGGAGCCGTTAATCTTCCTGGTGTTTTCTTCCCTGCGGCAAATGAGAGACAGATGTTCCCATCTGGAAAGTTTGCTCCCGTCACCATCATTTCGCTTGGAGTCAGAGGATTTGGAGAGCCGTGCAGCAGGCTGAGACTTTTAAGAACTAATTTTTCCATGATTGTGATAATTGCCTGTTTGATATCTGCAACTGCTTTCATTTTTTATTCAGAGTGCTTTAGCCTAATAAGTACATAATGCAGAGGAGTAAATATTTCTTAGTGTTGTAATAGGAGTGGATGATTTAAAAAAAAAAAGTCGTGATTCTGTAACTTCAAATGGAACAATGAACTAATGAAAAATTAGCTAAATACTTTAGCAGTAACTAATCAAATGGATTAGAGTATCTCTGGCTCTGCTCGAACACGGCTGTCCTGACCAGACCAGGTTATAACTCTGGCCGTGGAGGTCTGAGCGACCAGAGGGTGGTTTTGGGGAGGGAGGAGTACTATCCCCTGACTCCCAAAGCACTTCCCATCTTAAAACTGAAATGCCGGCTGCTCTGTAAGCTTTGATTTCCAGGAATATCTTCTGCTGGGATATGTTCCAGGAGTATATCCCTCCCTGTGGGGCGGCTGTCTCTGATGGGGATGGAGCAAGCAGCTGGGGAGGCTTCCCCACCCTGGGGCATGGTGGGCTCCCAGCAGTGCTTGCTGTGTCCCTTTGAGGTGGCCAATGAGCAGAAGTTGTTGGTAGGGACGTCAAGAGATGAACTTGGATCCCCAGAACTTGTTTGCGTGGGCACTAGCAGTGTGGGAAGGGAATTGCTATGGTGTGTTGGTAAGAGCAGCAACAGCTCCCAAGAGGCTGCCACGCTGTGCCTAAGTGGTTTTTAGGGCAACTTTCACAGTCTGAGCAGCTATTCCCTCACTCCTTCAGGGAAAAGAGAACAGGAGAATGGGGGATGTACCACACTAAAGTGGTTTGTGCCCTTTTAAAATCATAGAATGGTTAGAGTTGAAAAGAACCTTAAAGACCATCTTGTTCCACCCCCCTGCCCTGGGCAGGGACACCTCCCACCAGACCAGGTTGCTCCAAGCCCCATCCAACCTGGCCTTGAACCTCCAGGGATGGGGCAGCCACAGCGTCCCTGGGCAACCCCAGCCAGGGGCTCACCACCCTCACAGTCAAGAATTTCTTCCTCATATCTAACCTAAATCTCCTCTCTTTCCGTTTAAAACCGTTCAGTTCAAAACCTTATCCTATGGCTCCACTCCCTGATCCAAAGTCCCTCCCCAGTTTTCCTGGAGCCCCTTGAGAGACTGGAAGGGGCTCTAAGATCTCCCCGGAGCCTTCTCTTCTCCAGGTTCCACCCCCCAGCTCTCCCAGCCTGTCCTCCCAGCACAGGGGCTCCAGCCCTCCCAGCATCTCTGAAGCCTCCTTTGACCCTGCACCAACAGGTCCTTATGCTGGCAGCTCCAGAGCTCCCAACAGCTCTTCTACAGGTTGTAGAAGCAAGACAACTGGAATTTGAGGGCCCTGATGTATACCCCACACTGGAGGCTGTTGGATGCGATAGTTTGTGGGAGGGATCCCGCAGCTGTGGGTTGGCACTGCTGGCCCCGGTATGAGTTTGCAGAGCAAGAGGAGACCGGAGCTGAGGAGTCAGGGATGCCTGTGGGTGGGTTTGTGCTGGTGGGTCTGATGCGGCCGAGCCAAGGCAGAGCTGGTGTTGGGTGGGAACACAGCAGAAGAGAACCTGTGCTGCCGATGAGTTTGTAGAGTCAGGCACATTAATAAGGTTTTGTAAAAAATCACTGAAGGGCAGGGCAGATAAAGATCTGCTGTCTGCCTTCAGGAATAAATTATTAATCTTATTTCCCTTATTAACTGCTTTCTGGACTGGTTGCGAGCGATAACATACTTTGCTCTTTCAAGTTCTTCTATCTGAGTTTCGCATTGAATTGAGATTTAAAGCGAAACAGCTGTGTGTGGGAGAGGAATAGATGGCAATGGAGATACACGCATTTATTTTTGATTTATAAAATGCCTATCCCAGGCTCAGCAGCTCCCTCCTGTCTGAGGCGAGGCTCTCCTGTGAGGTGCCGAGTCCTCTCCACTCCCACAGCATCTTACAGCTTAGGAGCCTGGATGTGCTATAAAACCAAGCTAAACAGGGTAAAAATAGGCTGATTGCGTTGAGAGGAGGAAGTATCCGTACAGTAACATAAGTTACCCACTGCAACAGATGCTATAGTATCTTAGCCAACTCTGCTTTGGCGTGGAGGGAGGAGGATGGAGAAGGATCTCAGTTGACGAACATTTGCTGCTGACCTGTTTATGTGACACTCCCAGTTCTGGTTGTAAATCATCATTTATTGACTCGAGCAAAGGGAGACCTCTGGAAACCACCCTATGTGCAAATAAATGTCAATATTTGTATAGAAATGTAAGCTTGACTGCAAACCTCTAAACGTCTCCCTCGCCACCAAATTCAGACTAAGGCAATGATCCTCTTTCCCCCAAAGGCTGCTGTATCAGCTGCCTTGTTTCCGATGCTTATCTTCAGTCTTCCCCCTCCATTGCTTTTTGATGCAGTGATGCTGCAGAAAGGTAAAATACCGGCTCTTTGCTCAACGATGTGATTTCAGTTTGAGCTTGGGGGAAGCTGTCTGGAAGCAGGTGACGGAGGGATTGCAGTAGAGTAGCAGTAAACGGCATCTTCTGGAAGCGATACGATACTCTTGCTTTGCATGTAGATAACCTCTCATCTGCATGCCTTGGAGAACGGCAAAGGTGCTCTACAGATGGCTTAGAGCCATCAGGGGGAGGGAGAAGCAACCTTAGAGTGGAGGAAAGATGTTAATAAAATTTAAATGTAATTCTTCCCATTTCTCAGTTCCTAAATGTGAAAAATATTAGCTTGGTGGAGACTGAAAACAGATGGTGAGCAGTTGGAGCAGATAAGCATGTTATTCAAAATAAACATTCGCCAAAGCTGGGGAGGTGGCGAACCATATTTCATTTCACCCTATTTACATTATCAGGTCAGGTTCCACTGATGCTGCCTCTCGTTTGCATTCAGACTATCAACAGGGAGCCCTGCGACGCGAGCCAACTGCAGTGTGTCCTTTTCATCATCGGCCCATTTGGGCTGGAATGGATGGGTTTGGGCCATTTCCCTGGCTTTTTCTGTAGAACTATATATTGAGGTAGTTATCTTAAAACAGCTCTCCTAGGCTGTAGGCAGGGTCCTGCCAGTCACTGGAGAAGGCACCAAGGTGTGTCCTTCCTTAGTTTCCCTCTTTGAAATGGTCTCTTTATCCATTTAGACAACTTTGCATCCATCTTAAACCAGAGACTTACGTAAACGGCGGGCAAACGAGCCTCTGGGCCGAAGGGCTGTTTCTAGGAGGGGTTCATCTTGCTGACTTGTAGGTGATTTATAATTCATGCCTGTAGTCCGAGTGGTCGCCTGAGGTGGTAGGGCCAGTGGAAGGAGGTGCGTCGAGAGCGTGGCTTATCTCCCGTGCAATGTTTTGGGCTGGGCTGAATTGCCTTTGGGAGTGTCCATGGGTCTGTTGGCTCCAGAACGAGCTCGGACCTGGCTCCTGGGTGACCAAAGACTTGACCTTGGCTGCTGCTGCCAGGACGATTCTCTACTCCCTTGCTCTCAGTAGGCAGGTATGAATTTTGGGCTCTTAACTTTCTGAGATGAGGAGTGGCTTTTTAAGTTACAAGCATATTCTGCCTGTTCTAGATGAAAGTTGAAAACATCTGCTCTGATTAAACCTCCTCTCTCCGTATGAAACCATTACGTGCTTTCACTTCTGAGATACTGAACCACTGGGCAAACCCTTGTACACTGTCTTTTGCTCAAAAGCTAAAACCAAAACTTCATTAATTTACAGAACTTTCAGTCTAGCCACTTCGTAGTCAAAGCCTTGTTGGCAAGGTCTGATTTTTTTCCTCTGGCAAAGGGAAAAGCAAACCTTTCCCTGTGTGTACCTGCTGGTTAGGCAGCGCTGCCTCACGTTTAATGTGTTTTTATTTCTTCCGATATGTTTAATGTTTTGACAGAAAGCTGGAGCTCTCCAGTCTGGCAAACAGGTTTGTGAGAAGCAGTTCGGACTCCACGCAGCTTACTCATAAATGGGATCTACAAAATCACTGCCAGGCCAGGCAGGTTCCTCCTTCCTCCCTTCCTAACTCTCGCGACAGTGAATCGAGTGGAATCTTTCACCTGCGTCGAGAATGGCTTGAAGATATCCATGTTCATGCTGTATGTGTCCTCCAAACACCGAGCCTCATGCTTCAAATCCACTTTCCATGAGGAAGGGGGAAAGGCTTTACCATCCTGACCTGATGGCAGCATTGGAGAGCCTGCACGTACTCCATGTGCTCAACCATAGAGGTTGCTAGGTGGTGCTAAATAGTGCCCATGCAGATGCTATGGTGTAAATTCATTTTAGCATTTTCTGCGCCATAGCAGTGGCTCTTTCTCTCTTCCCTTGCCCTCGGCAAGCTCCCAGCTCTGCCGTTGCAGCTGGCTCAGGGCTGTCTCTTGAGAATCGTTCCGCAGAGCCGGGCACTGCCAGCCTCGGGCACTTCCTCGCTGCCCCTCGCCTCTTCAAAACGCGACTGTGCGTATGGGAGATGCAACCCGGGAATTGTGGGCCCAGCAAGGATGGCGAGACAGGTTCACAATCCACTTCTGGTTAATAAGTATAGATCCCCCATCTTGATATTATTCTGCTGTCTGTCGGAACTGTATGTTGAACTTTGGGAAGTGGCCAGGAAGGAGACTATTCGTGTCTGTCTGTCCCCCTGAGTTATTCGTGGCGCTGTTCTACAGTTCCTTATCTTGCTTTTGTGGGAAAGTAGCATCCAGTGTTCCTCACGTGGTGTTTTTATTTCTTTTTCATCACTTAGTTTATTCTCTAATTGCCAAAGACATTTAAGGGTCAATTTAAATTTCAGTGTACTTGAGATACTCCCTAACTTGTCACTTTTTTTTCCCTTTTCTCAAACCCACAAGTATGGCAAGATTAATAAAGTGGCTTCTTTATACAGTTTATAACGCGAGCAAATGCTAGCCGTTCTTCAGAGGTTACCTATCACAGCAGCACTCTCTTTGCACTAAACACCATAGGTGGAAGACTTCTTTAAAGAAAATAAATATAATGAAATCTGTCTCGAATGGGTGTGGAAACTGCCCCCTCTAAAATGTGCTGCTGTGTCGGAGAGCTGGCACCTCAGTGCCCTGAGAGTGCAGGAGTGGGACTTCTCCGAGGACCAGTCGAGACCCCGGTTTTTCTCCTGGCATGCTGTACTCTTGTCTCACTTAGCTCTTTCTCCTCTCCAGAAAAGAAAATGATCAGCTGCGCTTAATCTTAACATATGCTCCTTTTTAATTTGTTACGCTAGGATGAGAACTGGAACAGCAAAGGAGCTACAGTGCACACTGACAGCCAATGCGGAGAGCCAAATAAAACCGGGGCCTTTCGGCGAGTTGCTGAAGAGCAGAGGGATGGAGGGTTTCAGGGGTATTCAAAGCTCTGGGGCTTTCTAGTCTCTTGCACACCTGGGCTCCTTAAATGGGACACACCAATATATAGGGCATGCAGCTTAAACCGATGCATGCCCACAGCTGTCCTTACCCAGACAGCAGCTTTGCAGCATCTGAAACCCGTAACTCTGCTCGCTGTGAAATCTGGTCTTCAGGCTTCATTGGCTCTTGGAGAAGATGAAATTCTTGCATCAAGCCAAGACTAAAACAGCATCTTCGTGATCAGGTTTCATTTTATTCTGAGTGAATCGTCTTCCCACGTGTGTTTGAGGCCGGCAAGGCAACTCTCCCAGCTGGTCGGTGGCCACGTCGCTGCCGCCTCTTTCCCTGGTCAACCTTTGCAGGTCCTGGGTGCAAAGCCGAGCATCTGTCACTGCCGCCTTTTGACGTTTGGCAGTTTGACAGGAAAAGTGTTGTGCCATAAAAACGCTCAATCTGTGTCCTGCAGGTACCGCTTGAAAAATAACGACACAACATTTGCAAACGTTTCCAAGTGCAGGTAGGGTTTGGAAGGAGGTGTTTTTGAAGGAAAACAACCCGATGTTTCCAATTTAGGCAGATGTCGTGCTCTGACACTTGGAGTATTCAGTCATTGACAAGAATTATTCTTCTTGGAGCATCATCCAATAATCTATTACAGCATTTGACTCTCTAGCGTCATTTCACATGACTGATACGGTGGAGTGACTTGCAGGCATTTTGAGGAGCATCTCGGCATCTTCTCTGTGCATCTGGAGGCAGCGCCGAAACGTTGCCATTGGTGAGCCAGTAAATATTTCTGAACAGTGAAATGCAGAAGAAAGAGACCGGGAAGGCGGCGTTTCTCCAGGGACCATCTCACTGGCTCGTTTTTACCCCGGGTCAGCTCAAGGCTGACTCAAATACTCGTTCGCAGTCTGGTTTGCTCACATGATTCTCATTAGATGAATGTGTTTAGGCTAAAAATGAGGAGCTTTAGAAAGATGTTTTTTATCTGCGTTTATGGATGCCCCAGGTCATTAGCAGGAAGCTTTTAAATTTAACAATCCTCTTTGCTTCTTGTCTGTCAGAGCGAGCTCGGGAAAGAAGGTGTTGGCTTCTCGTGGGCTTTGGTTTTGGTGTCTCGTGCAGTAGCCCAGCAGTAGCTGGTTTTATTCGGGGGTTATAATTTCAATGTGACTTTTTTTTTACTTCCCCTGTAAATGGATCAAATTAGTTCTGCTTTCTTAATGTGCCCTAGGAACGTTTTAGGAGAAACCTTAAGGGCTGATTTCACACTGTTTCTCTCCAGAGCGTGGCAATATCAGGTTGGCCATATATACCTGGGGAAGAGGGTTTTGTGGGAAAGGGGTGAAGTGGAGAAGACCAAACGAGGCGGGGGGTGGCAGCGTGTTGGCTTTGGGGCTGTGCGGTAGGAAAGGGCTGGCAGCAGGCAGGGAGCAATGCGATGCTCTCCTTGGCGTGCCTGCAGCTGAGTGGAGAAGACCATGAACCACAGCTCGCATCTCTGTCCACGGATGATGTGCAAACAGGTCGTGGCTCTTGCGTATGAGCTCGTGGTTTTGCAACTATTCCTGTATTCGGAGCAAGCATGTGTCCATCCCCTGATGGCCATCGGGCAGCTGGCACTGAGTGGTGGATAAGCACAAGGAGTGCTGTTTTGATTGAAAAATTTGGGTTTTTATTTGGAAATGTTGGAAAAATTTGGAAATGTTTAGCAATATTTCCCCTTCCCTGCCCTGCATGAAGACTCTTCATGCTAGAAACCCCCCTAACTTCACGCACAAACCCTGCTCTGTGATTATTTTGCTGCTTTTATTTTGAGTGGGAGGAATAGGTTGGTCTCCTCCTGCTCTTGCCAATGAACTCACCTGCTGGAATAGGTTTATGGTTGGACTCGATGATCTTGAAGGTCTCTTCCAACCCAAGTGATTCTGTGATTCTATGAATAGGTACCGATGTGCACGAGTGATGCCTGGTTCATGCATCAGTGAACTGTTACTCATCTGAACATTGTACTTGTGTGTGGATATGACAGGGAGAGTCTGCATATCGGCGTTAAGGCATGGGAAAGTTGGACCAAAGGTCTGAGAACTGCAGTTCACAATATTATACTAATATGGTTATTATAGGTCAAAATTAATAGCGTGTTTGGTGGGTCCCCACTTTATTCAGGAAAGCAGGTTTAAAAAAAATAAAGACACAAACCTTCTGCATGGAATTACCGTGGACACAGGTTTTGTAGCGATTCCAGCCCCACCGCCTCAGTTATTCCAGCTGCACTTAAATGGCAGGGAACCATGGGTGTTCAGCATGTATTCATCTCTGCTCCCCCTTCCACAGATCGCCCTGCAAACAGCAAAATAAAAAAAGAAAAAAAAGCTAGGAATAACGAACTTCATTTGTTACCTTGCTGGCGTTAACGATGACTTGCCATAAGGAAAACAAACGAGCCAGCTCATGGCTGGCACGTGGTGGCGGAGGAGGTGCTGGTGGCTCACGGAGCAGATTCCAGGCCAGCAGCACGAAGGGCTTGGATGCCAGTTCGCCTCTTCTCTGCTCTCGAAAGCAACATCTTTGTTGTCAAGAGATGCAAAGTAGCAGGTTTTGTGGTTGTATTTCAGGGCAAAACTTTGCCATCTATTTGGTGCTTCCCTGTTTTATGAGAATACAGCATTTAATTGCTTTGGCAGACCTTGAAAGCTGAATTTCTTACAGCTGATAGAGATTTGTAAAAACTATGGATTACAAATTAGATTGTAATCCAATTTTATTAGGTTGCAGCATGTGCCTTAATACCTTTCCTCTTTGGTGTCATTTGTTGACACCACCAAGCTGCGTGGTGCAGTCAGCACGCTGGACGGGAGGGACCTAGACAGGCTGGAGGGGTCAGCCTGTGCCAACCTCAAGAAGTTGAGCAAGGACCAGTGCAACATCCAGCATGTGGGTCGGGACAGTGCCATACACAAATCCAGGCTGGATGGAGAATGGCTGGAGAGCAGCCCTGAGGAGAGGGACTGGGGGTGTTGGTGGGTGAGAAGCTCAACAGGAACCAGCACCGTGCGCTGGTAGCCTGGAGAGCCACCGGCAACTGGGCTGCATCCCCACAGCGTGGGCATCAGGGCCAGGGAGGGGATTCTGCCCCTCTACTCTGCTCGGGGAGAGCCCACCTGGAATACTGTGTCCAGCTCTGGGGGGTCCCAACAGCAGAAGGACACGGAGCTGTTGGAGTGGGGACAGAGGAGGCCATGGAGATGCTGGGAGGGCTGGAGCCCCTCTGCTGGGAGAACAGGCTGGGAGAGTTGGGGGGTGTTCAGCCTGGAGAAGAGAAGGCTCCGGGGACACCTTAGAGCCCCTTCCAGTATCTGAATGGGGCTCCAGGAAAGCTGGGGAAGGACTTTATACAAGGGCATGTAGTGACAGGATGAGGGGTGATGGCTTCAAACTGGAAGAGGGGGGATTTAGGTGAGCTATTGGGAAGAAATTCTCTACTGTGAGGGTGGTGAGCCGCTGGCTGGGGTTGCCCAGAGAAGCTGTGGCTGCCCCATCCCTGGAGGTTCAAGGCCAGGTTGGATGGGGCTTGGAGCAACCTGGTCTGGTGGGAGGTGTCCCCATGGCAGGGGTTTGGAACGAGATGGTCTTTAAGATTCCTTCCAACCTAAACCATTCTGTGATTCTAAATGCTTTGAGGAAGCATCTTTAGGCACGAGGAGTGACAAGATGCAGTTGAGAGACTGGAATGATGAACATGGGCACCCTGAGCCTGCCCAGAAGCATCTCGGGACACCCGCTGCCACCTGGGCACCTGCTTTGGGCCGTACCCTGCCTCTTCCCGGGGCCGTGCAGAGCAGTGTGTGAGCCTTGCACAACTGTCCCCCCGCCTCTCATCTTCACCCTTGCAACAGCAGTTGGTGTTCTGGGGGGGAAATGCTTGTCCACGACTGTCGCTAACCTTTACCACCTTCTCTTTATACAGTTGCTGGTGAGAAGAGGGTGCCAGTGATGCCCGGATCGCCCGTGGAAGTAAAGATACAGTCCAGGTCCTCTCCTCCCAACATGCCACCGCTGCCCCCCGTGAACCCCGGTGGCCCCCGGCCCGTGTCCTTCACCCCGACTGCATGTAAGACCCCAGTAACGCTGCTCTTCCCTGGGACCAGCTTCAGCCAGGGGTGTCTCAGCTGTTGGCCAGGGCTAGCTGCCAGCATGGCAAGTGTTAGCCTTGCTGCCCGGCTGTCAGGATGGCACTTTCCTGTGGTCCTGCTACGTATGCAGGACATAAAACAGGGTCTATAATCCCCCCTACCCCCTTGCCTGCTCCTGCCTTGCTCCCAGTGCTTCCCTGAGTCCGTCTCCTTGCAGGTGCAGCCTTGATTTCTGCTATAAACTCCTTAAGAAATTGAAGTCCTTCATCACGTCGGCTTGAAACAAGCCAAGAGCCAGGCTTTTCGCTGTATCTTTTGGAGGAGTTAATTCCCACTCTGCTGTATCTCACTTTGCAGGCAGAGTTTCTGCAGCTGAGATTAAAAAGTTTTCCTTTTTTTTTTTTTTAATTTCCTGGCCTCAGAAATTCCTTGCTGTCCATCCAGCTTCTCTTTTCCCTATCTTTGCTTTGTAATCTTTGCTGTTAAGCCGCAGTAGCTGCCAGCCCTGCCTGGCCGTAGTGCAGCCTCGCACCCACTGCTTCTCGCAGGGTGTTGCTCAGCAGTGACTCCACGGACGAGAGGGACGTACAGCCTTTTCTTATAGCCTAGAAAGACTCTTTTTTTTCTCCCTTACCCAACATTTCAGCCTTTTAATGTCTTAAAAAGCATCGTTCTGGAGCGAAGGTGCTTTACTTTGCTGGGCATGGAGTTATCTGACCCCGGCAAGTGGCGGGTATTTCCCAGGCTCTCCTCACCCCGTTTCCCCAGTCCGGAGCTGGTTCTGTGCTGTTTTGCTGTCCACGGTGGTGTCTGGGATATCTCAGAGTTTCACACTGGCAATGGATTTTGGAGATTTACAATCCAGCCTCTTTCGGGACACGCGCTGATGTATTGCGTGATGCTGGCAATAGCACTAATCGCCGGGTTCTCCCGCCAGACACGTTGTCCCCGTCTTAATGCACTGAGGGGTTTTTAATGGCTCTCCTTTTGCTGAGGCAGAAAAAGACCATTAGCAAAGTGACAGAAATTAATTTTTCCAATGAGGTTGCTTGGCACACTGCTAAGGCCAAGGAGCCTGAATCTGCTGATTGCAAATGACTTAATTGTCTCTTTCCAAGAGAGATGCAACCTGTTCATTCTTGCTTTTTTTTATTTCTGAGTTGTGCCGAGAGGTCTCGGTCAGAGCCAGCGGGTGTGTCCCCTGCCTTGGAAAAGCCCATGGCTTGGGCAGGCGAGGAGGAGCACGCTGGAGGATGGCTGTGCTGAGCTGCAAATCACTAACAAAAGGGTTGGAGAAACAGCAAAAGCCTTCCAACTGTTGAGGACCCAAGGCAGAATTTAACAGAGTAGCCCTAGATGATGACTTCTGTGTTCTTGGGAATTTACCATCCTCCTCTCCCCAAGCCAGTAATCCCACTAATCTCACTACACCACGTCACTTGCTTCATCACTGTCTTCTCACTTGGAAAGAGAGGTCCCAGCCCGGCTCTGTGGTCTGTGGCAGAGCAGATCCTGACGCTGCGGAGGATCAGATAACTGCCAGCCACCCTGCGGTAATGCCGTTTGCAGGAGGGTCAGGCAGGGTGAGCCTAAAAACGCAGAGAACGGTTATGGGGGCCACGTCTAACGGCAGCCCCGACCCGACCCAGCTCACTCCACTTCCGTGGCATCGCCCGAACCCAGCAACGTCCACCGCTCCCATCCTTGGCAGCCTCTCCTGAGGGTCCCCTGCAGCCCCCCGGCCCCCAGGTGGATGGCACAGCCCCTGCCTCCCCAGGGATATAAATAGAGCCCATTGCTCTCCCGAGTCTTTCATCTGAAAGAGTAAGAGGAAGCGAAATAGAGAAGGGGGTGAAGCGCCTCAGTTGCAGCCGCAGGAGAGTGCAGAACTGCGCAGTCCTCTGCTCTTTGAGAGGAGCTTCTCTGGGCAGCTTTCTACCCTGTTTATAATGCTTTTATTGTGAAATAAATGCTCTTTATGAGTAATTCCCAGAAGCCTTGCCTTCCACCTAGCTCTGTGCATGCTGGCACTCCGTGGTAGCTAACCCTGTGAGTACATGTGGGACATTTTTTGCTGCTCTGGGGAAGCCGGCGTGGACAGGAGTTTTGCAGGTTGCATTGCTCCGGAACAAAAGGCACGAGCACCTCTATCCTCTCAATCCTGGTCCTCACCTTCACTTCTTCATATCTCAGTCTATGAAAGGCCACGTCTTTGGTATGTCCCACGAGAGCCTGACACCCCCTGGGTAGCAGGAACCACCTTTGATGGTCTCTTTAGCCTTATCTTTCCCTTGCATCTTAACTGACTCTGGTTAATCTTCACCACGGCAGGTCCAGGTGCGTGGAGCCTTTCCAGCCTCCGACCCTGGCGTGCCCCAGAGCGGTTTAACTGTTCCAGTACCTCCTGCCTTCTCCGAAAAAACAAAACCCCACCGGGGTCAGGAGGATTTGGTATGATCCTTGCGAAGCTGCAGCAGAAATTTGGGCATCTTTTTTTACAAGTTGCTGCTCCATCGCGGCACACACCTTCCCCCACCCTGCCTGCAAGCGGTAGCTCTGCTGGGTGGCTTCGGTGCTTCTCTAAATGCCATTATTTAGAATGTTTTTTTGAGAGCTTGTGACCTTCTCTTCAGCACTTACATCTGTAAGGGATTCAGGGCTGGGCTTTTAAGGATAACCCAGTGGATCAGCTGAAGCTGTATTTATGGTGATGTACTTTTCACCTCCAAAATGCTGGGTTTGTACTGACTTGGGGCCCCCAGTGCACAGCTGCTCTTCAGACAGGGCTTTAGATTGCACAACGGCGATGCGAGGATGTCAACAATTTATTCTAATCCCTTGCCGAGTTCCCAAACTTCCAGCCCTTCAGTCTGTTTTGACGTGCTCGCTGCTTACAGGAGGCGAAGTTGCAGATGGGACCAGGTTGGAAAAAACAACTGTGTTTGCGAAATTTCCCTGTAAATCCCCAGGGAGGCATGCCGGGCAGGCACCGTGGGGCAGGATTCTGTCGGCTCTCCTCAGGGCGAGGTGGAGGCACCTGAGCCGCAGTATCTACTCCTGGGACCCTGGCTGTAACGAGCACTGATGACTTGCTGTGACGGGGCTAGGAAGGGTCCTTGGATAGTCTCGTGTAATTTTCTGCCTGACGCAGACCAGAAAACGCTGCTCGCTCATTCTTGACGACGGCTGTAAACTTTGAGCTAAAGCACATTTAATTCCTCGGGCTGAGCGTACGGCACGACTCAGTGTGCTGCGGCTCTGGCTTTCTGACCCCGAGTCCTCCCGGGCTGCCTCAAATCCAAGCGGAGCTGTGCCTGCTCTGCTGAGCCCTGATTCCGTCGGTGCCTGGTGGCCCTGGAAATGAAGCTCGCTGAGCAGAGGGGAGAAATGCCTGGAACGTTACTGGCTGCGGTGTAAATCACACCTGAGCGATCCCATAAGGAAAACTCCTGCAGATGCCTTGGCTGGGTGAGCTGTTCTGCTGTGCTGGGGGCTGCGGAGCATCCCCGCGAGTGCAGGGGATGGTTGAGGAGAAGACACACGTGTTGCCCTGACCAGCTCCATTGCTGGGCGCCCTCTGGCACTGCCTGCTGCTCTGCTCTGCCCGCAGCCCCGTTTCTGGCTCTCTCCCGGTTTCCCAGCAGTGATTAACCATTGGCAGCGGGATCTTGGGTGGAACGTGGATCCTCTTAACCACCGGGCCGCAGGGACACTCCCATGCAGTGCTCGCTAACGCTTTTGTCTCCCATTTACAGTACCCAACGGAATAAACCATTCCCCCCCGACGCTGAACGGGGCACCATCCCCACCCCAGAGGTTTAGCAATGGGCCTTCCTCCTCCTCCTCCTCCTCGCTGACGAACCAGCAGCTCCCGGCCACCTGCGGTGCCCGGCAGCTCAGCAAGCTGAAGCGCTTCCTCACTACCCTGCAGCAGTTCGGCAACGACA
Source organism: Chionis minor (assembly GCA_013398295.1). Lineage (NCBI taxonomy): Eukaryota > Metazoa > Chordata > Aves > Charadriiformes > Chionidae > Chionis > Chionis minor. The sequence continues at coordinate 70,979 of VZSF01000230.1, forward strand.
TTTCGCCGGAGATTGGGGAGAAGGTCCGGACGCTGGTCCTGGCATTAGTGGTAAGTCCCGCACGCCCACCTGGGACCCTTTGTTTTTGCCAGAGCATTTTGGCGGTGGGATGCTGGCAGCCGGCCCCCTGCCCGCGTTACACAATATTATCTGTTTGCGTCTTTATAAGCAGAGCTGTTGACTGAGCTCTGATGTTTAATGCTTTCTGCTACAAGTTGCTGACCTTCCCTTCCCTTCCCTTCCCTTCCCTTCCCTTCCCTTCCCTTCCCTTCCCCAAAAAACCATTCATCCTGTGGTTTTGCCATGAGTTTGGGTGCAGCTGAATTTAAGAAAACCTGGAAGGATTGGGATGAAGTTTCTTATAAAGGCCGCGGCACCGGTGCCATGGGCTCATTGGAAGCCATGGGCTATGCTGCGCTTTGGCGTTTCCCCTTGTAAATGAAACTTTTCACATAGTTCAGAGCAGCCTGTAGTTTTGTACTAGAGAGGTGCGTGTTTTGTTGCTTGTGCCTATTTGTGATTGCCTGGCCCTGACTGCGGATCAGTTTGCAAAGAAGTGCCAGTTCCAGCTGCTGCCTCGTTAGTGCTTCCTCACCTTTGGCGCGTTCAAACTCAGCGCTGCTTTGCTCAGTGAAGCAGCCAGGGGAAATGGAAGGAGCAGAGGTGCCCGTTGGGAACTGCGTCCTGGCGCTAGCAGGGACTCGCTCCGAAAAGCTCTTAGTGCTTCTCCGCTCTCAAATTGCTTCTGAGCAACCTGCTCTGGTTGACGATGTCCCTGCTCACGGCAGGGGGTTGGACTAGGTGGCCTTTAAAGCTCCCTTCCAACCCAAACTATTCTATGATTCTAAGCGTGTAGAGAATATCACAGCGCCTCAAAGAGTTCATTTAGGATAGGCAGTGGTGAATGCAGTATGTATTTAAAGGGCTTTTTTGCCTCATGGTGGGCTGTTCCTGTGTGTCTGAAGCCCGCTAGCACAGCGAGGTTGACCGTTGCCAAGGTCTGCGGAGGATGGGAAAACTGCTGTTGCAAAATAGGACGTCTGGGCTTCTGGTGTGCTGCAGCGTTGCCGATTGCGTGTTTGCCCACGTTATCGAAGGCGTTGATTCTTTCTTTGTGGCAATCTCAAGGTGCAGCTACAGGGAAAAGGCTTGGTAAATAACTTGTGTGCATCTTCTGTTCTTCTTCTGCACTCCCACCCTTGGATTTGTGAGCTGGGGTTAGTGGTGGTGGTCCCTGCATGTGTAAACAGTGCGCGTGTGCCCTCGTGCCCTTTTGCAGCTACCAAGAGCTTAAAATGCCCTTCAAAAAAACAAATGAATGGGTCTCACTGAGGAATTGTGACTAATATTTGCAGGTACACAAACCAGCTGGTAGAAATGCCCTGTGAGCCCATGCCCGGGACTGAGACCCTGGAGCGCAGCACCACACGCCGCCTGCCCAGCTGCGCTGTGGTGCGGCACCCAGCGCCGTTCTCGAGCTGACCTCTGCTTTCTGGCAGATTTCTTTTGAGGCTCAGCATGCAGCGCTAGACTGCAGGCAGCCTGGAGTCTTGCTGCTTCCAGGTTGGGCACGGGCAGAGCAAACGTGGGTCTGTCTGCGGCCTCAGGGGCGCAAGCACTGGATGCAAAATGCTGCTGCTGAAGGAAGGAAGGAAGGTGTATGTGTTTCCATGGATGTAGGGCAGCGTCTTAGCTTACCCTTTTGGAAAGGAAAGGATAAGGTGTCTGGGTTCCTCCGGCTGTCGTTCCCACCTCTGATTGCTGTAACTCCTGCCGGGATGAGCTTTGTCCGTGCAAGTTACCAAATGCTACTTGTCCCGGGAGCACCCAGCCGGAACAGCCACAGGGGAGCAAGGTTGAGCCGGGGGGGGGGACCGTGCTGGTGGGGTGAGCACTGGGCCCGTGGAGACTCCATGGGTGCTGGACGGGTTAGATGAGATGAGCTGAGAGGGAGGAAGGAGGAGAGGAGGGCGTGCAGCTCTGAGAAGCTGGAATTTTTGTCTGGCTCCCCCGCAGCCTACCCCAGCCCACCTGGCCAGGGTGCAGGGAATGCTGCTGCGTCCTGCTGCCTTCTGGAGCCAATTCCTGCCTCCCAGCCCCAGAGCTGGGAGGATGCTAGGCTGGGCAGCACCCAGCTGTGCCCAGTGTTCACCCCTTGCCTGGTGCAACATTTCTACTCCGTTGGCCTGAGTCTTTTTGGCTGCGTTAGGCAGGATCCGACGCAAACAGTGTCGGTCCTGTAGTGGCAGATGCAGTCTCCCTCCCAGTTCTGTTCATTTGGAGCTGTTTCCCACGTGTCTAAAAAAAAAAAGAACAAATTGTCATTTCACTTCTTAATTTCTTTTTCCAGAACTCAACGGTGACAATCGAGGAATTTCACTGCAAGCTGCAAGAAGCGACGAACTTTCCCCTCCGGCCGTTTGTGATCCCCTTTCTGAAGGTGACAGAGAGCTGGTGGGGCTTGGTGTCGCTCCGTGTGCCGGTCTGTGCCGCTTAGCAGCGTGTCATTGCTGGGAAAGCTCTCGTTTCGAGCACCACGGCAATTTTGTTGAAGTCCAAGACAGACTGCGCAGACCGTAGCGGTGGCCGTGTGGGACTGGCTTGTGGAAAGCTAACGTTATAACAAGTGCCACGCGTGTCTGCTCATACGTTAGGGATAAAGGAGACAAACCAAGCTCCGTTCAGCAGCTTGTGATCCTGTAATCTTATTTCCAAATGTTCAGATCTAGAATATTTGAAGCGTTGGCATACAGAGGTGTCTGGGGTCCTCAGCACAGAGCGCTTCTTGCGCTCCCCATTTTTGGGCGCACCGATGTCAGGTCACCCTCAGCTCTTGAGAAAATGCGGGGAAATCTGACAGTGGAGACACCGGGAGCTTGGAGGATCCTGAGCAGGGGCCACAGGCTCTGGAGGGATTATATGTTGAGCAAACCTTCTGCAAAGGGCTGCAAACGCCTGTCGGCAGCCTGCGTAAACCTGACCGACACTTGTTTTCCAGGCCAACCTCCCGCTGCTGCAGAGAGAGCTGCTGCACTGCGCCCGGGCTGCCAAGCAGACACCTTCCCAGTACCTGGCACAGCACGAGCACATCCTGCTGAACACAAACACCACCTCCCCCGCCGATTCCTCCGAGCTCCTGATCGAGGTGAACGGGAATGGGAAGAGACACAGTCCGGACAGGTAAAACCAGCTATCGTCGCTCTGCCAAGTTCTTGAAGTGATTTTTGTTTCAGCTTAGCTGCTGTCAAAAGCTTCAAGCAGCATCCAGGGCTAAACCGTTGGATTGTAGCGTTCCCAACAGCTGTTCTCGGCTGTTAATAAGACACTGATGATTGCGCTGCACTGTGAGTTCAGGTTGGGACCCTTTTTCAGGCGGGTTCTGTCCCACAGGGAGTTGTTGGGTTCCTGAAAAAGGGGACCCAAAGGCACTGAAAAGCCTGAGCTGGAGAGCCGAGAGGTTTTCTGCCTCCCTGGGCGGTGAGTGGAGGCACTGTCAGGGCTGGGAAGGACGCGGTTCGTTTTCACCACTTTTTATTCCAAGTTAAAAGTTGTTATGTAATTATGTGGAGCATGCCTCGAATTTATAAAAACTGTGAAATTTTAATTTGGTCATGCTCAGAAAGATGAATCGCAACGCTCCGGCATCTTGAACTCTTTCTTTGACGGGGTCTTTTTGTGGATTTGCTCACAAGTTGAGCGTGTTTGGTTTAGCTCCCTGCTTTTAACCCCTGGTAAAATCATCGCTTGCCCAAACTCTGCTGCTTCGAAATCTGCCTCTTTCCCTTTCCCAGTACGCGTGTGTGGTGCTAACGAATGCCTCTGTCTGCAGAAGGGAAGACAACAGCTTTGAGAGGGAGCCGCTGCCAACGGAGCCTCCGGCCAAGAGGGTGTGCACTATCAGCCCCGCGCCCCGCCACAGCCCTGCCCTGACAATCCCCCTGATGAACCCGGGGGGGCAGTTCCACCCCACCCCGCCGCCCCTTCAGCACTACACCTTGGAAGATATCGCCACCTCCCACCTCTACAGGGACCCCAGCAAGATGTTGGAGCACAGAGAGATTCGGGATAGGCACGGCGGTCTCGGTGAGAAAACGTTGAGGGCTTTTAATTGTAGGAGCTGTGAGGTTCAGCAGTTGAGCTTCGGCGTTGGTCCTTGCTTGGCCGCTGGCACCCAAAGCTGTGCAATGCTGGGCACGTCCTCAGCAGAGTTTTTTGCGGGGAATTCGGAGAAAACAACTGACCTTGGGAGGTTAAAAATGGGAGATTGAGAGTTTGTATTTCCCTGTAAAGGCTGGAGCCACCGAGGATGAGGAGGAAAGACCCGGTGTGGAAGTTGCATATAACCAACCCAGCAGGCAAGAGTGGAGGGCAGGGAAATAGAAATGAACCTTTCCAAGATCCCTGAAGCAGGAGAGCAGAGCCTGGCCCCCCGCCCCGTTTCTCCCCGGGGGTGCGTGGGAGGTGCACGCTGTGTTTCCAGCAGGGCAGCCTGAATCACGAGCTCTGAGCTCCTGTGGGTGTATAAGAAGGGAGCCAGCTCCCCAAGCGGGTCAGATCCAGACCCGTGAGTGGATTGTAGCACTTCCGAGGCAGTGACACAGACAAGGATAAAAGCATCAGCATGGAATTGCCCCTGTCGAGCCACCTCCTGGAGACATGTTCTAAAATCCCAGTTATATGTAGCTGGAAATGCAGCTTTTTACTATTGCTTTGGGGCCACTTTCCCTCTCCAGCACTGAAAGCGGTCAGTCCATCTCATCACTCTTCTGGTTTGTGGCAGGTTTGAACGGAGGATACCAGGATGAGCTGGTGGACCACCGCTTAACGGAGAGGGAGTGGGCTGACGAGTGGAAGCATCTTGATCACGTAAGGAATGGCAGGAGGTGTGGGAAACTCTGTGGGATGCAGGAACCCAGTGCTCCACCTGCTCCCATTTGTTATTTTCTTTCCTAGTGACTTGTAGAGGAAAGAGCCACCACAAGAAGGTGGCTGGTGGGGAGGGCAGATAGGAGCAGCAGCGCTTTCCTGGCAGGTTTTCTCTGCCCGTCGTCAGGGGAAGCCAAAATCATTCCAGGTGGAAGTGTCCGGAGCTGGGGAGCTTCTCCTGCAGAGCACGGCCATGTGCTGCCCTGGCTGGCTGAGCAACCAAATCCAACTTTGTCCCTGCACGGGTCTTTTCTGCAGCAGCCCAGACCAGCACTGGACCCACAAGTGTGGAGATGAGCTATGTGCAGCAAGGAGGTGGAGGTTACGGAATAAGTAAAGACAGCATTATTTTTTAAAGACTTTTTTTTGTCTTTTCCTGGGCTGCCAGCCTTTTATGGGCCTCAACTAGGTACCAGCAGCACGACTCGGTGCTCCTGCCAAACTTTCTGCAGCCTGCTTTTTCCCTCTGAGCAAGGCTCTTCATCCAGGTACTTCACTGGAGTGTTTTCCCCAAAGAGATGGGATTGAAATCCAACGTTGATCACGAACGCGGAGCAACCCCCTGCTTGCTGATGATTAGGGGGCCGGGCGGTAGAGGCCCCGTAGCTGAATGTTTGCACGTTGGGATGTGGCTATGGAGAAACTGGCACCAGGATCACAGCCACCCTTTGCAGGGACACCCTATTCCAGTAGGAATGTGGGGGTTTTTTTCACCTCTACCTTTAGAAACCTGGTCCCAAACCTCCTACGGTGGCCGAAACCCCGTGGTGAAGGTGTGATCACCCCCTTCCCAGGTGGTGCTGCTCAGCATCGCTGCTGCCGACATGGATACGGGCCCAGTCTTAGTGCCTGTCTGAATGCTGCGTCATCCGAAGTACTGTGCCCAGAGCCTGTTCCGGGAGCATCTTCCTGGGATGGTCTCTGTGCTACCTCCGACAAGAAATTTGGGAGATGCCCGCGCAAGCAAGACTGCAAACGTGTTCCTCCCTGCAGGCACTGAACTGCATCATGGAGATGGTGGAGAAGACCCGGCGCTCGATGGCCGTGCTGCGGCGCTGCCAGGAAGCCGACCGGGAAGAGCTCAACTACTGGAAGAGGCGATGCAGCGAGACGGCGGAGCCGCGGAAGGCGGGCAGCGAGCTCGTCTCCAGGCAGCACAGCCCCAGCAGCTCCGACTCCATCGGCAGCGGTAAGCGAGGGGTGGGCGTGCTGTGCCAGGACCTTCTTAAGTAGGTGTCTAATTAGGGCAAAGCTATATTAGGCACGAAGTGATGATAATATATTCAAATTATAATATAAATTAAATACTTCAGCAGTGCATTGCTGTTTTCAAAGCTTTGAAGAGAGACAAGTCATTGGACAGGAGCTGGCTGAGCTCCTGGAAGCAGCGTTTGCTGACATCTGAAGGCACCTTTGGGCAGCAGCAGCACCTTCTGCTGGTGCCAGGAGAAGAGCATCCGCCTCGGCACCGAGCCGTATGTGCTGCCCAGACCCAGCCAAGCTGATTCAAAGCTGAGAAAACCAGGGGGTGAAAAGGCAGGAGAGATGGTTGGTTCCACCTCTCTTCCTCTTCCAGGCTGTCTCTTGTCTAAAGGATTCTGAATGTCAAGGTCTACTAGTTCTAAAAATACCAAAGACCGCTGTAAGTGTGAGAGCTACTACCTGAGTTATTAATTCTATTTTTGTATCATGAGTCAACTCAACTTTATTCAAGCTATTTTTCCCCTCCAGTATGCAGAGGTTTTGACCCTTTGCAAAAAACAAGTGTGAAATGCTGTTTTTTATGCATTTAGTTGTAACACTGATTTCGATCCAAAGAATTTGCTGCAAATCAAATGTTGAGGGGAAAAAAAACCCGAACAAACCCTGCTCATTCAGTAATGAAGATGGATGTTTTCTAACAATAATAATAAATGTCAAACTAAAACTCTCAATTTTATATACTTTCAACTTGTTCGTGTACAAAATACTTAATCCTCCCGCATGGCAAAACGAAACACCCAAATCAGGGCCCAGCCCAGATTTAGCTGCAATTGAACAAGTTTTCATAGTTCCCAGAGAGCGAGAACGAGTATTTCCTGGGAAAATGATAATAAGTAGACGGGCAGAAGGAACTAAAATAGAAAGTATTAATCTGGGTTTCTTGGAAACCAAGCGCCCATGGCCCCGGCCATCAGTGTGGCAAGTGTGCAGGGTGGCTGGGTCTGCGTGGGGACCTGAGGAGCACAGCCAGCTTTTAGCTCTTCTGTATTGAAGTGTGTCCTGAGAGCCCCATGCTGAAGGTGATCTAATTTAATTCTGGTTTTAATAAGTTGGGAACGTCGTGGCTGCTTTTCCCCCCTCGTGGAACCTGGGGCTAATTTCCGGGCTCTGTTGCTGTTGTAAGAAAGTGGAGTTAAAGGTGAAGCAGCATCCCCAGGTGTGCCACAGGCTCAAAGAACCTCACCGCCTTCTGGGAGTGCTTTTGTTCTCCCACCAGCCTTGGACACGAATCCGGTTTTGGTTTTGACCCTTCAGAAAGTTACTCTGAATCCTTAAAAAAAAAAAAAAAACACCAAAAAACAAAAACCAGGGAGGCGGAGAGAACACAGGAGTGGGCTTCTGAAAAGCTTCCCTGGGTGACTCCAGTGTTTAGGTCCTTGCGTGACTGTCCCCATCTGTCACGTAGGCTCTTTGCAGGCTCTCGGGTGCTGGGTGCTCATCTCTCGCTGTAAGAGCTCTTGTGGGATGGTTTGTCCATCAGTTCAAGCTTTGAATTGTCGCCAGGGAGTGGGAAGTGCTGCCTTTAATGTCAACTTGTGGACATACAGGTTGATGTTCAGAGTCGCCAGGCAGTGCGGATGTTTGACAACATATTTATAAGCATTGCCCATTGTTAGAGTACCAGGAGATGGAAGTGGGTTATACAGCCTCATAAATTATGCAAGGCACTAATGAAATGTTGTAATTTATCATCTGAGTGTTTGATGAGTGGCTTTAACTGTAGGAATACTCTGCTTTGAGTTTTAGCTGGTTCGTCATACCCTGCCCCACCATGTGCCGAGGTACCACTGGGCACCGAAGCAGCAAGTCGGGTGGGACGAGGCTTTACCAACCTTTCCCTGTGTCCCTTATTCCAACAGATTCGTTGCGGGAGTTCGGCAGCAGGTCAGGAACGGGCTACGTCACTGAAGAGATATGGAAAAAAGCTGGTAAGTGTTCGCTAGTAACCTCGGGAAGGGATTCTGCCCCATCGGTTGAGGTAAACACAGATGCTGCAGATTTGCTCTGCGGAAAGCGGAGAAGCCCAGCTGCAGGAAAGCACTGGGATGTGCACATCTGGCTACCGCTGCCCCCAGCTTGGCTTTTCCAAAGGGCTGAGCCTGGCCCCACCACTCCCGGGAGCGGTCGTGATGCTGGTGCTGACCATGTCCCTTCGTGTCCCCCCCTGCCCATGGGCGTCCCCACCGCAGGTGCCGCATCCTGACGCCTCTGTCGCCTCTCAGAGGCTCGTCCCGCTCCTGGGGCGGGTGGGTGAAGCTGCTCTTTTCTTCCAGAAGAAGCCGTGAACGAGGTGAAGCGCCAGGCCATGTCGGAGGTGCAGAAGGCAGTAGCGGAGGCCGAGCAGAAGGCATTTGAGATGATCGCCTCTGAGAGGGCTCGGATGGAGCAGACCATCGCGGATGCCAAGCGCCAGGCCACCGAGGATGCTTTCTTGGTGATAAATGAACAGGAGGAGTCTACAGAGGTAAGGGTGCCAGGGGACATCCTAGGAAGGGAATTCCAAAGACTCACAAGTCTCTAGGTCCTGCCTGGCAGTGACTCGGAGCCTGCAGGTTGCCTGTCCTCCCTTTCAGAAGTCTCTCTCCAATCAATAACTAAAAGGATGCATCGATACCCTCAAAAAACCCTTTGCTTTTGATTTTGCTGGCGGGGGAACCAGCCAAAGTCAGTCACTAAGGCTCGAAACAGCTAGTGAGACATTTGCGCATTGGAAAAGAAGGGGTGATGCTCGGTTTGTCGTAGCCAGCAATGAATGGGTGTCTCAGAGTGTTCCTTTCTACTCCTCCAGCTGTTAATTACCCTCGGTGTTGCTTAGCTGAAGCTCACTTTGTCACGCTTTGGAGATCTCAGCTGGACTAGGCAAGGAGAATTGCATGGCTAATTCCCGCGCCGCCACGTCCTGTCCACGTGTGGGTTGCTTCTCGTTTTAATTGCTCCGCGCAAAACACGAGAGCCCGGGCTTTATTTCTGCCAAGCAAAAACCTGATGGGATCATGGAGTTAATGTCTGCTGGGAGTGTGGGGGCAGCTGGTCCCTTCCCCTCCTGCTGCGGGTTTCGGTTCACCCCGCTGACCAGGGCTGGGGACGGTCTGGTGCCGGCGTCCCCGCGCGCAGCAGGAACCGTGTCAATATTAGGTGGTGTCACAGCGAAATACATCTATACTATTTCCTGATTAAATCACTGAAGGACAAATGCACCAGTCAGTAAACACATGGTGGAAGTGGGTGGAACTGCTCGGGAAGCCATGGAAGAAATGAGGCAAGTAATGATTTCTCCATAGGGGAATACCAGAGGAGTGTCGTCCTCCTCCGGCTGTCCCAGGGAGCAGTGCTGGACCTCGGGAGCAGCCGAGCGTCCCCCCCCTGGCCAGCGCAAGCCCCGTCTCCCCAGCACTCCGAGCACTTCTCTAGAGGACACGTTGAAAAGCTGTCCTGTATTCTGGCACACCGTGTAACCTTTGAAATACAGTTTAAAAACACCACTTTGAAGTATAAACAGCTGTAACGCAGTGACCCAGTTTTCCAAGAGTTACCGCAGGCTTTGGTGGGGGTTTGTTTTTTTGGTCATGAGTCCTGCTTCTCTTGGGAGACAGAGGAGCCTCGGGGATGTGCTGGCTCTGGAGCAGCTCGCTCCTGACCAGCTCGCTTTGGCGCTTCCCTGCCAGCCCGTAAATCATCTCCGGGAGCTCGTGGCTCCGGCACAGACTCCGGGAGCAGGGAATCTTGCTGCCCTTCCCTACAGCAGGGCTGTCTGATCCAGGCCAGCATCTCCCACCACCCCGCTCTCCCACTTTGACGACGTCTTCCTTGTGGCCAGCAAAAGGTGCCCTGTGAGGCGGGATGAGAGGCGGGCAGGCTCTGGCAGAGGCTGCTTTTCCACAGCTGAACTTCCCCTCCCCAGTATGCGATTCCTAACGCGTGAGTCCAGCTGCAGGAAAGCTAATCCGCCCGCTCCCCTCCTCGGAGCAGCTGCAGCCGCAGCTCCCGGCGCTGGCCCCTTGCCCCCGCGCTCAGAAGGAAGCGGTGGCACGCCGTAAGCCCACCAGCTGACGCCTCTCCCGGCGGCCAGCTCCGCTTCCAGATTGTGAAGCTTGGGCTCTGGCAGCGCTTCCACCTGGCTGGGAAGCTTTCAAATGAGCTTTTTTCTTTTCCAAATTAGCCTGCTCCGACCTCTTGTGCAGCTAGGCAGGGTGCAAAGCAAATGGTGCCTGTGCAGCACACTGTAATCCCCGCAGAGAGCACTTGGCTGGGAGCGATACCAAAATAGAGCTGCTTAAAACAGGAAATCAAAAGACCAAATAGCAGCATCTGCAGCGTGTTTTTTAGTCTTTGCCTGCTGTTTCCTCTATGCATTTGGGTGGATCTAGGGGAGAGGATGTGACCGGCATGGTCTGGCAGGCGGTTTTGGGCAGAGCAGAGGAGCAGGGGTTAGTACCTTTGGCAAAGAGCAGGCATTAATAGATTGCTCATTTTAATATTAGTAAATCTGGGCCAGAGGGGGATCAACAGTCCCCTCCGGAGCTATTGAGTCAGCACCCTCCTGCAGCTCTCGGAAACTAAATCCGTTTTAAAGTGTGGTGTCTTTGGTTTTGCAGAGCTGCTGGAACTGCGGTCGCAAAGCCAGCGAGACCTGCAGCGGCTGCAACACCGCCCGCTACTGCGGCTCCTTCTGCCAGCACAAGGACTGGGAGAGGCACCACCGAATCTGCGGCCAAGGCCTGCATGGCCAGAGCAAGCCGCTGGCGCTGCCCACAGGCCGAGCGGCAGCTGCTGCCGCCAAGAGCCTCGATGGCGTGTCCAGCCCGGCCCTCGAGAAGACTTCGGCAACCACCTCCCGCTCCTCCACCCCGGCATCCGTGACAGCAATAGAAACGAATGGACTCTAAAGGAGAAGTTTTGCTTCACTCTGATTCGTTTCCTTGGGGTTTTTTTTTTTAAGCTGAGGAAAAAAAAAAAACAAACCCACAGCAACTTGTTTCACTTGACGCGTTTGACCCATCGCGCCGCCTCCTCGGAGCACCGACGCTCCGGCTCTGCCGTCTCCTTCTGCCTTTTTTCCTTTGCGGCTGGTGAAGAAGCGGTGCCAGCCTCGCCCGCGGCGCCTGCCTGCCCGTATCTCTGCAGTGGAGTCCCGGAGCGTCGTTTGGGACCTGGAGGAGGCTGGGGACTCACTCGGGGGGGGACCTGGACTTGTGGAGGGCGCTTCCAGTGCACCCGGGAGACGCTGAGCCCCGTCCTCGTGAGTCAAACGCGCTCAGGCTCCTTTCCTGAGGTGTCTGAGCCGCCTCCTCCTCCAGCCTCCTTTCTTCCATAATACGCATCTATGTTCCCCTCGCTCCCAGGCAGCGGTGGCTCAGACAGCCGTGCTGGCCCGTTGTCGCTGGGATCGGAGCGGAGCCGCTTTCCCAGCTGGAACATCTCGTCCTCTAGTGCAATGGCGAAAGCTGAGCCCGCTTCTCTTCTGCCTGATGGTTGCAGGGAGTGGGGAGAGGATTCGGCTGCTGGAAACCAAATGTCGGTACCGGGGAAGTACGGACGGTCACTCCCAGCTGGCTGCTTTTATTCCTGTTCTGGGACAGGACAGATGGTTCCGTGTTTCCCTGGGTGGGAGCGTCGCTGGGGGAAAGCGCAGGGCAAGCTTGGCTTGGTTGCGGGTGGTTTTTGCCCTTTCCACCTGGGTACCGTTATTTTGCTATGCAGAAAGCTTTTTTTTTTTTTTTTCCCCCCTCTCCTTTTACTGCATGGAAGTTGTTGGTTTGAGAGTTGCTGCTGTTGTTTTTAACCACAGAGCTCCTCCCATCCTCCCAGGATTGCGATGGGTTATTTACAGTCTGTTCTCTTCATGCGCATTGGCCAAACTATTAAAATAAATGCAGGACGTGGGGTCCTATGTTGGTTCTTACCCCCAGCCCTGGGGGCTCCCTGTGGTGCTGCTCCGACGCTGGCCGCGCTGCTCTCCCAGGAGCTGCCCAGGGATGCGCAGCTGCCGCTGCCTCGTCTGACCTTTGGAGACCATCCCAAAAATAGAGGCGGCGGAGAGAGCGTGGTCCCGCGGGGATGCCACGGTCGGCCTGGGGGGCTGCACGGCTGGGAGAGTCCCCGCTGTGGTGTGGGAGGAGGGATTTGGGGCAGCGCCCACCCTGTCATCAACGCCGACCCTCAGGAGGGCTGGCGCAGGGCGTGGCAGGGCTGGTCTCTGATGCTTCCCTGTGCCCGTGGGAGGGATGGGCACGATTCCGGGGAGCCGCACAGCTTTCCCCGGCTGCACACGAACGGGCTCAAGAAAACCATCTCTTCAGCAAAGCTCCACTTCCGGGACTGGTTTTGTGCGATTGCTGGGCTGGAGCCCAATGAGGCGAGTAATTCCCAAATTATTTTTGATCACTTTTTCAATTGGAGGCAAATAATAGACTTAATGAATTACCATTGAGGTTGCAGCATGGTGGTCGGCTGCCGGGGGATAAACCAGCGAACCAGCATTGGCCCTTAGGGAGAGCTGTTTCGGAAGCTGCTGCTGGCGTGGGATAGTGCGCGCGATTCCCATGTCTGCAAGGTTGCGTTAGGTAAAAAAGAAAAAAAGCCCCAAAGTCACCTGGTGTCCAGGACCCACCCCTGGAATGTCCCCCAGGAGATGGCGCTGGGGGCTCCTGGCTGCGACAGAGCCCTTTGGATGGACACGGCTCCCAGGAGCCAAGTGCACTGGTGCCGTGGCACTGGGATGAAGGAGGCCTGAATGGGGGTGGCACTGGAGCCACCCTGACCCACAGCAGCGCAGGGAAGGTGGCAGCAGCCTGGAGGAGGGTGGTCACCCCGGGAGAGATGGAGGCAGCAGGGTGAGCCCCAGACTGCGCTGGGAAGCGGCTCCCTCGGTGCCGCCGCGGCAAACCTCAGAAGGATGGAGCGGGGAGGAGGCCGCCATGTTGAGCAGGGACAAACGCTTTGGGCTGGGGGGAGCACCAGGGCAGGGGGGGCGCTGCTCTGGTACCCCCACTCCCCTCCCGCCCGTTCCTGCCCTGACGGGACACAGTGCAAAATCGGAGCAGCCTCAGGTAAATCACGTCTGGTCGCACCGTCCCACTCCTCCTCCTCCCTGCAGTCCTGACCCAGCGCTGGGTGGCAGTGGCGGCCGCCTGTCTGGGGTGGGATGCGGAAGGAAAAGCAGAGCAGGGCTGGAAGAAATTCCTTGTAAATAGATCGTCTTCCATAATTCTCATGCAACTTTGCTGGCCGTGTATTAAAATTAACCCCAGTGTAAATGAATGAAATACTAACAGTCATGATTAGAATGATTGCTTCTTTTTTTTTTTTTTTGGTTGTTTTTTAAAAACATGGAATGATAAATGTGAAATTTGGACACGGGAAGACGTTGGGTTGAGGTTTCTATATTTTATTTTTTTTTCCCCTTGACATTGAATTCTGTAATAGAAATTTGTTACTTCATTCCTGTGCATAACTTATTTAATGTACTGTATAAAGGAACCCAAACTGTTACAGATGTATTTAGTTTGTTCTACTCCAAAGTAGTCAATAAAAGGACTATATTCATCATGCAGCTCCCCCTTCCTCTGGCGGAAGGAGCGGTGGGATTTCTGCGGGAACGCTGCCACGCCGTGGCCTCAGAGCTGCGGGGACGAAAACAGTCTCCTTGGTGGTGGTGATGCTGCCGCAGCTCCTCTGGGCATTGCTTTGGGTCCATGTTTAAAAGTGGGGGTTCTCTGAGCATTCTTTTTTCTTTTTTTTCCCCCCAATTTGAGCACCGAGCAGGTCCTGAGGCGCTGTGGCAGCTGCCTCGGAGCGCCAGCCCCGTGTCCCGGCAGCCGCTGGAGGATTCCAGCTGGGCACACCTTTGCCTGCCGTAAGGGTTTTGGTCTCCAGGCCGCTGCAAATGCTAATTCCAGGGGTTAAGAAATCCAAAATCGGGGGCCAAACCAGCTGGGAGCTGCAGAGGCTGCTGGTGGCCCCATCCCAGAGTCGGTGCTTGCTGCAGCTCTGCCAGTTGTGTCCCCCCCAGTGTCCCCGGTGCAGCCCCCGTGTGGCTCCTGGGGTGGGATGTGGCCCTTGGCCCAGCAGATCCTTGGCCTCATGGCTGCCTCCCATCATGGCAAATTGTGGTTTTCCCCACGGGAATTAGCAGTTACCAATAATTAGGTGGATACTTGGGTGCTGGGAGGAGGGGTCCCAGGTGGGAACGGGTCCGGCTGTGCCCTCACCCCATCCCAGGAAGAAGCGAGTGCTCTTCGGGCGCCTGAGCCTGCCCTGGGATGGGGCTTGAGGAGCTCGGCTCAACTGGCACCACTGGCTGCTACTGCCCGCCCTCCCCCTCCATCCTCCGAGGAGTTTTCCTGATCCCATCCCTGCAGCTTGCTCCCAGTATCAGCCAGGTCCCCCCCTCCCTGCACCCCAAACCCAGGGAGCCCCTGGGAATCACAGAATGTCCGGGGTTGGACGAGACCTCTGGAGATCAGCTGGTCCAACAGATGCTCCCGCTGGAGCAAAGCACCCCAATCCCAGTTCCGCCCCCCCCCAACACTCCTTGTGGCCCCACGGTACCAGGCTGGGACACGGAGGCGAGGGGTGGGTGCTGGGGTGCCGGGCATGTCCCACACCGCTTGTGCAGTGTCCCTGGGATGGCACTGTGCCCACGGACTAACTGCGCTTTAATTACTGCACCAGGGAATCGGGGAAGAAATGGGCAAATTAATGTCTCTGGGAGCAGCATCCGGGAGTGGGAAAAGCGGCTGGAGGGCTGAGGAGGGGGCAGGTACCCGGCCAGCGAGGGTTGGGGTTGGGGGCAGCTGTGGGGAGCTGGACAAAGCCCGGTGGGTACCGGGGACAGGCAGGGGTGCGAGGACAGTGACATTTTCCCTGCCTGAGGACATTCACTGTCCCCCGCGGCCAGCAGCACCGGCTCCACGCTGGTCACTCTGGCGCGTTTTACAGGCTGCTGCAGCGCCACAATGCAACCCCCAGTGCAGCCCACAGCCCAGGGGGGCTTTGCTCCACTCCAGCCCCGGGGGGGGGCTTCCCCCTACCACTGATTTCCCCCCCTCCCGCACCATTAATTCAGCTCCAACCTTTTTTCCGGCAGCGCTGAAACCTGTGCCAACTCAAGGGTTTATGTTAACTGAGCCGCGGGAAGAAGCAACACAGTGATGAGCCACGCTCGCCCCCCCCAGGAGGGGCGCAGTGCTTCACTGGGGGGGCGTGCAGAGCCATGGGCGCAGCTGGGGAGCACCAGTCCAGTCTCAAAGCCAGTGCAGGGGCTGCAGAGGCTGCTGCGTGGCTGGGGCCAGGCCTTGCCACAAATACTTCATTTTCGGGGGCAGGGGGGGTTCCCTATAAAACACTATTCACAATCCGCAGAGGCAGGGCTGGCCCAGGGTGGCTCTGGGGGGGCCACGGCTGAGCTGAGCCCCAGCCCCCAGCCCATCCCAGCACCCTGTGGAGCCTGGGCCTGTCCTGGGAGCCAGGAGGAAGAGGAACTGGGAGGAAGAGGGGCTGAGGGCTGCTGGGATGTGGCAGCCAGAGCCGTGCTCCTCCAAGGGCCAGGTGGCCACCCCCAAACGCGGCTGCCACAAGCGCTGCTGGGGGCACGCAGCTCCCCCCGGGCTGCATGGAGACTGTCTTGGGCAGGGGGTGGGGGGGGGGGGGGATAAATAAATTAACATGAAAAGAGCAAGAAGGTAAAACACTCCCAGGGACCACGGGCAGGCAGCCCCCGCCGGACCGCGGGAGCGGACGAGGGACAGGGAGGTGACAAACGCGAGGGAAGGCGAGGGCTGTGCCAAGGGGTCCCCGTCCTTCTGCATGCTGATGGCGTCCTGGAAGCGGCTGCCTGGGGTCAGTTGTTGTTCATGATCCACCAGGAAGCTGGGAAGAGAAAGGGGAAGGGGTCAAGGACACGCAGTTGGTGTTAAACAAGGCTTGGGCTGGCAGAGGCGGGGGATCCAGCCCCGCTCGGGGGGAGCCGAGGTTTTCCTGCAGGACCCTGGGACCTGGCTCCAAACCATCTCCCGCCCCGGGTTAGGGATCACAGCCATGGCAGGGCCTGGAGACGGATGATCCGCTGGAGGTGCAGTGACTGCTGCAAGGGAGCACCGGGAACGCGGTCAGTGGGACCAGTGGGTCAGTGGGAGCACTGCTTGCATGGGATTTAGTCCAAATTGATCCGTCTTATTTTAGGCAAGACCCAAAAGCAATATTGATCTGGCCCTGTGACTTGAAAGATTATAGCGAGGTGGGGTCAATCTCTTCTCCCAAGTAACAAGCAATAGCACAAGAGGAAATGGCCTCAAGTTGTGCCAGGGGAGGTTTAGGTTGGATATTAGGAAAAACTTCTTTACCAAAAGGGTTCTCAAGCATTGGAACAGGCTGCCCAGGGAGGTGGTGGAATCGCCGTCCCTGGAGGTATTTAAAAGCCGGGCAGACGTGGTGCTGAGGGACATGGGTTAGGGGTGGTTTTGGCATAGGTTTATGGTTGGACTCGATGATCTTGAAGGTCTCTTCCAACCCAAGTGATTCTGTGATTCTGTGACAGCAAACTAGGGCTTAATTTGGTCTCACCCCTCACTAAGTGCTCCTGGCTCCTCACGTCCCGGTCAGATTTCTGTGGGTACTCCGGGGAACATGCGTTTTCCCCAAGCCGGTCCCTCCTCTGCCTCGGCACCACGGAGCCATAAAATGAAAGTCGGACACAGCCACTGGGAGGACGCAGGAGGGCCAGTGCTTTGGAGAGAGGGCTCAGGGCTCAGGCCTGGGTAAAACCAGGTGTGTTTGAGACAGGGCTCAGCGTATCCGCTACCCGGGCAGTGCCCTCGGCTGCCTGGCGGTCCCAGCTGGAGAGCATCCCCCCAGCACAGGCGAGGCCCCGCAGCGCTGCCAGCACACACCACCGCCCTGCCACGGGAAACGGCTCTCACGCTGGTTTGAAAAACCTCCATTTAAGTGACTCCCAAACCAATTTTCTCCTCTGGAAGGAGCCAAGGCACCCGTTCCCTGCACTGCTCCTGCTCTCCGCAGAACACCTGGAGCAGGGGCGTGGGACTGTGGGGGTCCTGCAGCCCACCAGGCTGTCCCCACAGGCCCCCTCACCTGGGAAGAGCATGGTGGTCAGCAGCTCCGGAGACTCCAGCAGGCTGATGATGGATCGCTGGAAAGTCTTGCTGCAGCTGGACTGCAAGTGGCTGTAAAACAGGAGGGTGCAGGGCTTGCGCGTGCCTCGTGGTTGCAGGAGAGCGCTGGGACCCCCGCCCTCGCACGGGGAGGGGGGAAAGCTGGGCTGCTTTTGCACCACCCAGCGCAGGACAGTCGCTCCCACCCCACATCCCTAATGGGGGGCTTCAACCCCATCTCCCCTGCAAAGAGCCCCCGGGGCGCTCCGGGCTGAGCGGCCTCAGCAGCAGGACAGGCTGCACAAGGAGGCGCAGCACTGGAGTCCCCAGTGGAGTTCCCAAGAGGAAATTCCTTCCAGCTCCCCCCCACCCGGAGCATCCAGTCCCAGCCCCGCACAGGGAAAGCCACCAACCTTCTCCACGAAGTCACATCCTGCCAGAACTCGTAAAGGATGAAGCAGGCCTCGTCCGTCAGCTTGCAGGCGGACACGCTGCGGGGACAGGAGCAACCCTGAGACGGGGCCCGGCAAGCTGGGACGATGCAGCCATGTCAACCCCGCCAGGCCCGGCAGCAAGGGGCACAAGTGAACCTCCCCACGAGGCTTTCCAAGAGCACTACGGATGCACCCACGATTTGTGGCTACCAGGGCCAGCACACGGCTCCAGGTGATCCTGAACCCAAACCTTCATGCTCCCAGTTCCTGCAGCCGGGAAGCAGAGATGCTTTACAGCTATTGAACCACCGGTCCGTGCTGCTGCACAGGAACCAGCGCGTTCAGCATCTTATGGAGCGTTTCTTAGCGCATCCCGAGCACTGCGCCACACTGCCTGACGGAGGAGCTCATCCTTCCAGCCCTCTGGAGTAGGTGTGTGTCACCCCAACGCCCTTCACGTGGAGTGAAACCAAGGCACGAGTGCAAAGGGCTGAGATCACAGCATAAAACTACAGCTCGCTGCCCCCGAAAGCAATGCTGTTCCGCCAGGCAATGCTTCCCATGCTCCTGCCTGCCGGAGGAACGGGCTGGGGCTTTCTGCAGTCCACGGGAAGAGAGAGGGGGAAGCAGCAGGGAGGTAAGAGAGCAAGGCTCAGGGTACAGGGCCTGGGGAACCATCTGCACTTGGCAGCAGTGTCATTAATTCCAGCTGAGGATGAAGGTTTCCTCCAGCTGCTGCTAAGGGCTGCAGAAAGGGACCAAGCCCCAGGGTCGAGAGCAAAGCAAGTCACCCGGCAGCCCGGAGGCTGCATCCCGCTGCTCGGGGGCCACAACATGCTTGGCAGTTCCCTGGCGTGACCCAGGACAGCCGAGTCTCCCCAGGCTTCGCTCTTGGCTTTCCGCTCACATGGAGAGCCTGCCCATGCAATGCTACCCAGTTGTCTTCACCAATAGTTCTCTTGACAGAAAAGCCCGTCAATTCCAAAGGAAAAAAATAGCATTCCCTCTGCCACACGTATCGAAACCAGTCGTCTGCCTTTTGTTTGGACTGAAAACGCGATTTTGTGCCGTTGGAACTGAAGAGCTGAAAAATCACACTTTAAACAGGAACAGCGCGAATGTTGCCCACTGAAAGCAGCTTGAAATCGCCCATGGGAGAAGGAAAGCACCTCTCAAAGAGCAGCTGTGCAGCCTCCAGGGACACGCCGGCAGCGGAGCGTGTCCAGAGAAGGGCAACGGAGCTGGTGAGGGGTCTGGAGAACAAGTCTTATGAGGAGCGGCTGAGGGAGTTGGGATTGTTTAGCCTGGAGAAGAGAAGGTTGAGGGGAGACCTTCTCACTCTCTACAACTCCCTGAAAGGAAACCCAAGTGATTCTATGATTCTATTGAAGCCAGACCTGGGCTCCTTCCTCAGCTCTGTTTGGAGCTCCAGAGCGGTGCTAGCGAGCAGAGCCTTGGTCTCACGCAGGGGTGAGCTGCACGGCCGCTTCCCACCAGTGCTACACACACTTTACACAAAGCCATGCTCTGGGGTGAACCCCCGCCTTGACTTCTCCCCCATTACTTTCAAGTCCTTTGGCGCCGGAGGAAGGCGTGCACTCACTTCGGTGTGCACAGCACAGCCATTCCTGCTGGCATAAAAACCGGTCCCCCCTCCCTGCCAGATGCTGACAAGTGGTTCTTGCTGGGAGTTCCTGGGACAGGACTGCAGGCTGAGACGCTGCTGCAGCTGTGACACTGTCTCGTCCCCTCTGGAAGGTCAAACCTCTGTCTGTGTGCCCGCCCGTGCGCTGGCCAGCACGCAAAATACTCCACAAAACCCCCTTTTGTCCCTCAAGAGTTAAAAGCCCCTAATTCTGGGCGAGCCACACCACAAACCACCCCGCGGCCTGACACACTCACTGTAGGCAGCTGCTCTGCCCGGCGGTGACCTCCGTGTAGGACCTGAACGCCTGGCGAAACTCCTCAATGCTGCTTGTCGCCACCGAGATCTGCCTCTTGGCCACCAGGATGTGCTGTGAAGAGACAGCGGGCGAGGGGCATCAGGGACTAATCCTGCTCTCCCTGTCCCCCCCCTGCTGTGGGACAAGGCATCTCCTGAACAAGCACAGCACCCCAGGGGAAGCCACAAGAAGGGGCTGGCACCACAACGCTGGGGACAACGCCAACATAAAGCAGCTTCTTCCTACCTGGGCAGGTTGCCTTACTCCCTCACCAACGGGAGATGCTCCATCCCCCGGCAGCAGGGTCCTGCTTTGGGTCTGCTGCAGTTCCCCGTGTCCCTCCCCCAGCAGAAAGGGGCCTCGGGACCCCTCCAGCCAGGGCTCTACATGGTCTGTGGGCACACGGAGCAAACCTGGGGGATTTGGGCACTCCCGAGCGGAGCGTTGCCCTCCTCTGGGCTGGCTGTGGGCACTGCCTGGGGTTTTCACCGACCTGACAGAGCTGCGTTTTCCCTGCGGATGGTCCCACGGCCAGCTGACAGCTCTGACTCCCACCCTGCCACACCAAAGCCAGCAGCTCAGCCAGGTGACTCCGGTCTCAGGGCCCAGGGGCCACGCAGGAATGTGCGCGTGTGCGAGAGAGGGGATCTGCACACACTACGAGGTCACCTGCAAACAACCACCCCCAGGACAGGGACTTACGGCATCTCGTCCTTTGCACATCGCTTCCTCCTTCAGCGGCTCCAGGCACGGGCTCTGCATTTAAACCACAGCAAAAATCCCCGTTACTGGGAGAATTTTGCAAGGTGATAAAATGCGGTGGTAACCCCCAACCCAGCCCAGCTCAGTGTGACAAATGGGTACTGCTCTAGGGACGTTTCTTTGGGTACCTGGGGGAGAACAGGGACGTGATGTGCATGTCTGTGGGGCTCGGTGGGTCCAGATTAACTTGTCACATCAGCATGGAGCCTGGAAAAGCCAGGGGAGGGTCAGCAGAGCTGAGGGGAGAAGGGGGGCTTTGGAAACAGCAAGGGATGAGCAGCTTTGCCAGCCTGGGTCTGGGTAATGGGTGCAGCTCCGTAACGATGCCGGGATGGAATACCAGGACTGCTGGCACGGGGAGAGGTCCCAGCACCGACCTGGCTGGTGCCAAGGTGCAGGGCAGCCCCCAGCCCACCTCCCCCCTGCCACACACCTTGCACTCCAGCTTCTCGATGAGCTGCTGGATCTGTGCCATCCACTGGCTGTTGTCTTCCACACAAACACCTGCAGGAGGAAGGGCAGAGACATGTCCCTGAAAAAGCTGGGTTTCATCATTGCAAAAGCTTGCTTGAGACCCAGAAAACCACAAAAAGCTTCTAAATCTGATTTAAATTAAAAAAAATTATTTTTCTCCTGAAATTTTTCCCATTGCTCAAGAGATGCAACACCCTACAGAAGCTCCAGCTGCTTTCTGGGCACGATGGTCCAGGCTCCATCCTGGACAAGCCCCCACTGACCCATGCTGCTGCTCCCACCCCCACTCCATGCTCCAGTCGGGCAGAGACACCCACCCAAGGGACGGCCAGGCTGCAGATACCTGTCGTTAGCATCCCGGAATAGGGGTCCGTCGGGGACAGACAGATGTTCTTCTGTCCTCTGCGCCCACACCGTCTCCCTGACCTCAGGCTAACCGAGGTCTCAGATCTCTTTATGTCCTTTCTGAAATAACAAAACATAAAAGGAGGGGTTGAAGCGATTCATTATATGCATCAGCTTCACAGCGGGCTTGGAAAGGGCAGATCCAGCTCCGAGATGTCCCTCCCAGGGGAACCCACGAGTCCTGCCCTATGCTGCCATCCCCACAAACAGTGGTGGGGAGAAGGGGAGGACCAGCATGTCCCACCCCATTACCTCTCCCGGCCCGCCTGCTCCTCCACGGTGTCAACGGCACACTCGAGCGAGGCCTGCAGGGACTGCAGCTGGTGCATGGTTTCCCGCAGCAGGAAACGAGTCAGGAACTGCTCCATCTTCGAGGAGGTCTCGTACGTCTGTGGGGAAGGGGAGAAGATCTTGTCAGATGACTCCAGCTCTGCGCTGGGGGTGAAGAGCCGCATCTGGAAGGGGTTGGCCTTTAAATAAACCCAGCAGGGTAGATTCCAATCAAATTTGTAGTCACTGTAGGAATGACGACACTGTAGGACAAAAGCATCCTCTGGGTGCACACCTGTGAGGCCACAACAGGGAACACACAGCATGATTCCCTCCATCCCAGCCCTGGCACCCATGGAGGACTCCAGATGGACAATCCCAAGCCACAAGCTAAAGGTCACTTGCAGAAATAGCCCCCAGCTCCGAGGAGGGCTCAGGGCTGGCCGGGGCGAGAGCCTGCAGCAGTCCCCCAGGCACAGGCAGCCCCTTCCAGGTGGGCTTCCAACCCTACCACTGGCAGGACAGGGCGGCAGGCTGGATTCATGCCCTCTCTCCCCCAGGAAGACAGTGCCATGCCTCTCTGCTCCGACAGGAAGAGATCCCTGCTGAATTTGTGACGGGGCCACCTCACAGCCTGTCCGCATGTCACCCACCAAGCATGACAGCCCCTGCGAGCCCCAGCCCATCTGCCCTACGGTGCTGGAGGGGTGTCCAGCAGGAATGAATGCTCAGTGAGGCAGGGAGCAAGGAGACAGGAGGAAAGGCTGAGGCATGTAACCAGAAACAGACACTTCTAGGGCAGCTGTCACAGAAAATGGCAGCAGCTTCACCCAGGCAGGTTTTGCAGGCCAGAAGCAGTCCAAGTTTGTGCTAAGGACCGGGCGGCTGCATTCCTGCAGTCCAGGCAGGACATGGGAGGCCCAGTGGTATCCCACTACTGCTGAAAGCACGGCAGGCTTTGCCATAGCACCCAGGACTTACCCACTCAAGTATGGAATCATTGAGGACTAGGATGGCATGGAAACCTGTGGAGCCACCTATTCTCCTGTAGCCTGAAAGGTCTCCCAGAGGAACAGAGGGTAGTCACGGCCAACTCCCTGTCTTGCCCCTCCACCGACCAGGCAAAGTTGGCAGAGGTGCTTTTTGAGAGCTTCAAGATGTGAGCCCTGCGCATGGCTAACACAGGGTTCCTCTCCCTCTGTGCCTACAAGCTCTGGAGGCCCCAAGGCAGGAGTGTCCCAAGTCACCTCTGTCTGCCTGGGCCAGACCTGGGGGGAGGCTACCTACCACCTCAGGGTGGCTGGTGGCTTTCTCTCAAGCTACCTGCCCAGCCTGCTGATGGACTACCCGAGCGACCCCTCAGTGCTGAAGGCCTTGAAGATGAGGACAGTGATCCAGCTGAAGAAGCTATGCTGCTATGTCTCCACAGACTACGAGGGAGACCTCCACAACCAAGGTCGCCATTATCCAGACAGATTTCAGGTGCCCCAGTGAGCACTGGACAAGTAACCCTGGACAAGGAATGGTTTTGCTGCCTGGAGCTGCTCTTCCAACCAAAGCTACTCCAGCAAAGCTCCCCATGGCTCTACCACATGGCCTTGCAGATGGTACCTGACCACACCAGGAGGGACATGGTGGGTAACACTGTGCTGTCAGGGGACTCCTCGATGTTTCCTACCTTTCCCGAGAGGATGTGCTTGGAGTTGAACACCCTGTTCCACAGCACAGGCTACCGGATTCAGGTCCTGGCAAGCCCAGAGGGAGGCACAGCAGCCCAGGGGAAGGGTTTGATGGCTCACGTCACTCACATCCTTCCAGCACGCGTGGATGGCAAAGGGAGACTACCAAGACCATGGTGCCAAGTACATGCACAAAATATTCCAGTAGCCAGACGAAACCCTGCACTCAAAGCAGTCTGCCAGCAGGGCACGGCTCCTGCTGCAGGAGCAGGGTCTCCAAAACGTTACCTTGCTCCAGGCAGAGCTGCGGCAGCAGTGGCGACCGAGGGCCAGCTTCTGTGCTGCCACGGGAGCGCGAAATCAATTCAAACATTTACTCCAAAAGAAGCAAACTGCTTTTCATTAACACTCTGGGTTGTATCTGTGCCTACCCACCATCACTCTAATAAGCGTGTGTCCCATCAGGCCAGCAACACAAATGTGGCTTGTGCTGGGAATTCAGGCCATGCCAACTGTCTGGGTACAGCCGGTCCGCAGCCGAGCCATGATGCTCCAGGCTGGAGGCCATGCATGCCCAGAGCACTGCAGCAAGGCTGTCCTTTTCGAATGCGCCGCCTGCAGCTGCCAGCACAGCAATGGGGGCTGCTCCAGCAGGCAGGAAAGCTCCTTCCAGCAGCCAGCACAGCAGGACCCTTGAGGTTTGTGGGGAACCACTTGGGTGGGAGAAAGGACCTGGGGAGGAGAAGGTGCCTGCACTGCAGCAACTTTACTACGGGAGGTGATGTCTGGTCTTAGCTCCGAAGCAGCTCAGAACTGGGTAGTACGAGCTAGCAACAACCTGGGAACTGAATTCACTCTTTGCAATTCTGGTATAAAGGTCATTTGGTGCTTCAGGGAGCCGATTCGGCTCACTGAGCAGGCAGAAAAGCGCTCATTTGCCTCTGCTGCTGCTTTAGTGACCAGACTCGGCTTCGCAGATGATTAGAAAAGGATGAGGGGTTGCAAGGGGGAAGCAGCTGGGAAGCCCTGCCCAGCTGTCACAGCAGACACCTTTCCCTATGGCTGCCCCTGTGCCCAGCTCCTCAAGGGACAAAGAAACCATGGGACATCACCATGAGCTTTAAGAGGGACAGGACTGATGGTGGGAGATCAAGGAAAGAGCGTCCACATGATGCAGGAGGGCTGGTTGCTCCAGAGAGGTCAACCCCTTTCTTTGACAAGACGAGGAGACAAACTGGACCAGAGCCACCTCCGCTTTCCCCGTGGTGCCCTCAGGCACACCCAAGGCTGCAGCACAGACCAGGAGCCAGGCTGCCTTCACCCCCCTCAAGCACCAGGACCTCCCTCTTTCATGTCCAAAGCAGAGTTCAGCAACGCTACCACATTACCGAGGTGAAATATTTCCAGTCCCTACTGCATTTCTCTCCAGCACACAGGAGAACTGAGGATCTTGAATTCCAGCAGCTCTCCACAAAAGCACACGGGACATAAACCTTCCGATGCTGGTGACAAAAATCTGTAGGGCTGGTGGGGTGCAGTGAGGAAGATCTTCACCTCCACGTGGTTTTCTGGTTCCTCTGCACCACAGCTGAGCCACAAGCCCAGTCCTGGATCTGCATCCGCCTGGGGCTGCTGGCACGGCTGCAGCTGGCCAGGAGGGGAAACTAAGTGGAGAGAACACTCCTCTCCCGAGCGCTGCCCTGGGCTCGTGCTGGAGTTGGCAAAGGATGGTCACAGCCACTCCTCATCCCCCACCACCTGGGCAAGCAGAGCCCTCTGCCCAGCCACCACACTGCCGACAGGTCTTCATCCCTGCTCGAAAACCAATCTCGTTTTTCTGCCAGAGGAAGGGAATGGCAGTGAAGCCGATGTGGATGGGGGAAGCTGAGCTCCAGCTCTGCATCTTCAGGCTTTCCCCAGTCGAGCATCCCACCTGCTCCCACAAGCCTTCCTCCCCCATAGCCCCCGATGGAGACCACAGGGCTGGGGACCCCAGGCAGGGCCTCTGCCACTCCCCCTGCCCACTCCTTCACCTCCTCGCTCCCAAGGGCACCGAAATCCCCACCAGTGTGGCTCCTCCATGCTTGCCAGCCCAAACACACATCCCCAGCTTCCACGGGAACAACCAACACTCAAACCTCCCCAGGAAAAGCCTGTGAAAGGTGAAGAATAATAACTAAGTCCCCACTGGGGTGCAGCGGAAAGGATACATTACTCATCCACCACGTGGCCTGGCACAGTCCATTTCATTTTGGGAGTTAGTCCAAATCCAAACGGTGTCACCACTCCTTCTGCACAGAGGGCACTTCCCACGGCCAGCAGCCTCCGCAGCTGCGCAGACCCACTTAATGAGGTGTGCTCCCACCCCTGCTGCATCCTCCCCAGCCCCCTGCCGGGGCCGGCTGCAGCCCCCACAGTCTCGACATATGGATGCTTCCCCTTGGATGGGGGCTGGATGCTTCTCCCCAACTGCATCGCCACCCTTCAAAGGGCCAAGTGCTGGGAGAAGCCCCGGCGTCAAGCCAGCCTCCCAGTGCTCCCCATCCTCTCAACTTCCATCCTGAGGACGGCCTAATCCTGATCTCCTCTGTGGGCCATGTCGGCGGATGGAATTTGATCGCAGGAGCAGGCAGCTGCTCCCACAGGCATCACGTCGCAGCTGCTCCCACAGGCATCACTTCACAGCCGCGGGGGGCACGTTCATACTGCCCCGAGCCCCGTAGCCCACCCCAGCGTGGTCCTTACACCCCAAACGCACAGGCACCAGCCTGGGGTGCTGAACCCCCAAAACACAACTTCCAGCCGGGGACACACCGTGCTCAGAGGGGACTTGGCTCGGAAGCTCACCGTGCAGAAGGGTCCCCCATCCTCCTGGTCCCAGCATGCCCCAGCCCACCGTGCAAGGGCAAAGCAGGATCCCAGACGGACATGTCAGTATTTCAGACGAGCATTGCACGTGACGAGCCAGCTGCCTCCTGTCTCTCGCCTCGTCAAACACAGCACGCCCAGGGGAACGCGGTGAAGAGAAGGATGGAAATTACCATCTCCCCAAATGCTGTTTCACCCTTCTGCATCAACTTGGAAAATTTCACGCCGGGGAAAGGAATCAACTGAAAAACGTACCTTCCCTTCAGTTCAGCTGCCAGGCCCCCTCTGCAGTCCTCACTTTGGGGCAAAAAAGCAAAACCCTCTAGTCAGGTGTTGCACCACGCAGTTCAAACCCGTCTGTAAACAGAGGCTTATTAAAAACGTGCTCTGTCTTACTGAGCACAGCATTTCCTGCTCAAAGCAAAGACTCAGAAAGGAGTCACGGAGGCAATAACTCAGCAAGCACGAGACAAGGCTTTTTGGTCATGGACTGGTATTTCAGCTCTGTTGACCCAGATGAAAATCCCAAAGTTGCCAAGAGCTGCTATGATTCTGCTTTTGAGAGGTTTTATTAGTTTCTTATGATGATGGTTAAGCTCGGAACAGAATGGAATAGGTAGGTGATCGCAGAATTCCTGCCAAAGGAGAAATGAGAGCACCCTACTTGGAGAGGTATTTACAGGCTAGTTTGCAGTGTCTGCAAACTGGAGAATGGAAAGGTTTTAGCATACAGGCCTCCTGTGAGAAATAGCAGTCTGTTTCCCCAAGTATTTCCACAGTTCACTTCTTACTCTGGCGCTATTATATTGCGAGCGCAAAGTTCAGCCACAAGATAAGCTGTAATTAGTATACTGCAGCATAGCTATCAAGTTATATTTTATAAATGTAAGTGGGAATGACAGAATTTGGAGGAAAAAAACTCCTCTTTTCTTGAAAAGACATCTTTCCCTTACCACGTTTCTACCAACCCCATGAGGAAGGATGGGAGCATAGGAACACCTAAGGATTTGGTTCCCTCCTGCCAATCTGTGGATCCATAACGAAACCCAAGAGCAGGTTTGCTGCCCACACAGGCGCTATTTCCTACAGTAAATGCAGTCACTTACACAGTGAGAAGGACAAACCTGGTTTGCATTTCCCACGTTTTAGTGCAGCCTTTATCCTGCAGTCAACACCACGCACGGCAGGCGGCAGACCGAGGAGCCTGCCAGCGAGAAGACAGCCACTGAGACACGCCATTGATCCATGCCAGGTACCCTGGCCTGCGGCAACCGCCATGGCACATGCGGTGGGAATCCTCGATACCAAAAAGGCTTTTGGCAGCACCGCTTCAAACCACAGCTCCCAAACACAGAGCCACAGCATGTTCCCTCCGAGCTTTGGTTTCCTTATTTCCCCCTCTCTCCTCCCTGTAGCTCATCACCCTGGTATGGTCTGAGCAAGCCAAGTGCATCTCCCAGGCTCTGCTTTTGTTGTGCTAAAGCGGCAGCTCATGCTCTCTCTTCTCCTGCTTGTAAAGCGGGCTCGTATTTACACGAGCCTATTTACAGCTGCAGGTAAGTACCTGGAGGATGCAGGGGTGAGGAAACCTGCGGCAGAAGAAGTAAGGAACTACGAAGACGGACCATGCCCTAACCAAAACATGCTGCGGTTCAACTGGTGAGACCCAGCTCAAGTCAGAGATCCCATTCTCCTTCTTCTAGATAGTCCAGGTATTGCTGCCTCCTCGGGAGGCACACAAAGCTCTGTCAAATACAGTCTGGGGAAAAGTGGGCAGGGACTGAAGATCCTTCAACATCTGTTGACTCCACAACCCTGCTCCAGAAGCAGAGCTTTATGGGGAGGGCCGTTGGAGCAGGTAGGTCTCTTCCAATGTGCTCAGTGCACAGCACAGCTGGATCTCCAGCAAAAGCAGCTCCCTGGGAAGAAGTCTCATTCGGCTCTTCCAGGAGCGTGGTCTCTCTGCCAAACTGGGGCTCTCAGTCCTCAGTTGCAGTGGCATTAGAGGTGTCTGAATCACCAGAAATGAGGGACAAACACGTCATATGGGAAATCTCTGTTCTCTGTCCCCTCCCCTGGCTCACGGAGGCGTGGAGCTGTGGCTAAAATCCAACCTAATAAACTCACTAATCCCATAATAACCCAAGATCAAGTCCCATTCTTGAAATACAAAGCTGGGAATATATTCAGGCCACAGCAGGTAAGGATGTGGTATTCATCATCTCTGCCAGCCTCTAGCAGTGGCAGGTTTCCCACAGCTCTGCAAGAGCCCTGACCACAGGGTTGGAGCATTGCCCTCTCCTGCCCTCTCCCTGCATCCGAGCCCAGCGGATCAGGGAAGCGCAGGGAGGTGCTTCCTGGGAGGGTCAGTACCTGTATCAGGGCACCCAGGAACTCAGGGCTGGGATGAGAGCACCCAGATCAGCGCAGACCTCGTCTGGGTGAGAGCAGCGCTGTGAACATTGGGCTGCCCTGGCCCCCTGGCGCCAGGCAGATCCAAAAAGGGGCAGAAAAGCAAGTCCACAAAAATCTTATTTCAACAGGGAAAACCTGCTTCTCTTTTCCAGGGAACACCTGTGGCACCAGAAACTATTAAGTTAATGAATGCATCACGCCAATACTGTGAAGTAGAGAGTAATTGCACTGTCCTTTGGAGAAATACATGAATATACAAATTCATTACCAAAAAAACCCAGAGAAGAACTGAAATAAAGCATAGCTCTCTGAAGAGGATTCATTCTCTCCCTCTGGACTTGCATTTAATAACTGTGAAGGGGGCCAGGCAGCTGAACCAAAGAGAAAATGCTTTTTCAAGCGATTCCCTCTCCTGGCATGAAATTTCCCCATGTACAGGAAGATGCTGCTGAGGCTGGATCTGGCCAGAGGAAAACTCAGAGAGGGCAAGATCCTGACTGACACTACAGAGGCACAAACACCATGTTGATGACTCTGCAGAGCTGACAGTGGGACGGGTCCCTCTTTGCTTCTCTGCCCGTCAATAGGCCTGCGGATGGCGTGCACGTGGGCGATGCCCTTCTGCTTCTCACCAAGCATCGAACCACCACATCAAAGGGCAAGAAAGAGCCGGCCCTTCCCATGGCTGTAAAACAGCACCAGCCCCAAGCACACAACTAACACATTCCAGATGCCAAGGGGGCTGCTGGTCCCCTGGAGGGTCCCTTCCAGTACCGGGCACTGCTCTTCCATGGCTGTGTTCAGCCTGCAATGCCGTGCACCGCAGACCTCTGCTCTCCGGCGCAGAGGCAGGGGGGTTCACAAAGCAGGAGGCTGCTCGCCCTAATTAGCAGCCTCCAATCTGCCTCCCACCAGTACAAGCCACAGGGAGAGGGAGATTATTCGCTACAGGGATCAACTCGGCACAAGGCTGGGAGTCAATGAATTTCACCGTTTCCTATCTTCTTCCCAAGTGCCTCGCTGTTTCCTGAAGCAGCCCTCCTGCTGCAGTGGCTCCTGCCCCCTCTCCAGCAGCCAATTTTTGTCACTGCGAGCACAGGCTGTGCTGAGCAGAAGCTGCTGGGGTCAGTCTGGAGCAGGTTCGACTCCAGAGTCCCCATTTCACACCACACCGCTTTGTGGAAAAAAACCTTGCTTTGGCTCAGAGACACAACACAGATTATCAGCGACGCTCCTAGAAACAGTGTCCCCAGGCAGGACCCTGTAAAGTGATCTGCTGTTGAATCAACCACTGCCAGAGCCCTGCAAGGAAAAAGACGTCTCCAGAGCACAAAAGCACCAGCCCTACCCTTCTTCTCCTCCAGCATGGCTACCCCTCCTCCAGGCACGCTGCGGCACACACTGCACACGGAGACAACCGAAGCATGCACAGGCAACCCCGTTGATCTGGGAGGTACCACATTTGCTGCCTCTGACACCCAAGTTAAATGCTAAACAAACAGCCAAGATCGCCACAGCTTCTGTTATGCACCCGCCTGCCCCACCACCCTCCTGCAGTCCCATCCTTACCAGCTTGGTTTTGTCCATGGCTGCCAGTACTGCGGAGTTGAGAGCCTCCAGGGCAGAAAGCACATTCCTGTATTCTCCGAGATACACTGAGAAATAATCTGAAGCGGGAGAGAAGACCACAGTGAGCTTCCTGAGCACCTCCACCTCTGCCTCCCTTGCGCCTGCTGCTTCCCACACGCAGCCCAGTGCTGGAGGGGGAAATTCATGTCCCTCCCCACAGTCACACTCCCACCTGGACTGAAATGAAGAGTCCCTTCCTATCCCCAGGGAGAAAATGTTCCATCCCCTTGGGAAAACCACAGATGCCTTCTGTGCTGGGATTCAGGAACAGGGACTATCAATGCCACTTGACTGCCCAACCTGCCCAGGTCAGATGTGCACAAATCGTCACTGCAGACCCTCAAGAGAGGAAGCCCTCCGAGAGAGCAACATCACTCTACTTACCGCACAATTTCTCTGTGTCCACGTTACTGCAAGAAATAGAAAAAAAACAAGCTCTTGTTAGATGGTGAGGATGGTTTGGGAGAAACAGTTGTGGTGAGCAGGGTCTTGAGGGCTTGTCTTGAGCCCCCCAGTGGATTTACTGCTCCTCCCATATGTTTTCAAAAGCTGTATTAGAAAAATAAAAAACTGCAGAAGTTTAAAGCCAGCAGCTCAGGAGCCATGCGCAGCGTCTAGGCAGGACTGCAGAGCATCACCTCTGCTTTAGCGGCTGAAGGAGCAAGCAAAGCTGCTCTGCCAACATCTGCTGGAGCTGGAGCGTGCTGGGAAAGCATCTGTGAGAGCAGGATGGGGCCAGGAGAAAGGTCAGGGGAGGCAGGCAGTGCCCTGCATCCCTGGGCTGGCAGCCCCGGAGCTGACGAGCCCCAGAAGCTGCTTCTTCAATGCAACCTCTTCCCCCAAAGGTGCGAAACATTCAGCCAGGGCTCCCTCCTCCTGTCTCCCCTGACCTCAGCCCAGGTCCTCCTTCATGGCTGCCCCATGGCACCAGGCCCCCTCCTCTGCCATCTGCCCCACGGGTGCCCCCAGAGCCCAAGTGACATGGGGCTGCCTTCGGGCTCCCAGGGCAAGGGGCTGGATGGCTTCACAGCCCACAAGAAGGGTTGTGCCTGCTGTGAAGGCCATTAAAGCCGTGATCTGGATCCAAAAACCTGGAGGCGGAGGCCAGCTGCCCTTCTGCTTTTCATTGACAAAGAGCACTGCACTGGAGAATCAATACTGGCACCCCTGCAGGGCTTGGACAGGTCCCTCCTGTTGCTAATAAAGGCGCTGCTGGAGTACAGAGGGAGGAAGAGACATCCAGAAACAGCCACATGGTTTTGGAATGACAAGTCGAGCAGAACCATGGGTTCACATGAAGCTGTTGGACGTGCTCAGGTGGCCAAAGCCACAGACAGAGCTGCTTGCGATGCCCAGCATCACCTGCAGAGCCCACAGTGAAATGCCCCAGGATATTGTTTATTCAAATCAGCATCCGCTGAAGAAATTCTGCTGTCTCAAAATCCCCTGAACGATTACAACCATTTTTAATCCTGATTGGGAAGTGGAAGAGAGCACGAAAGAGAGGTTTTCTTAAGTATTTAAGTGCTGTCACATGTGGAAGAACCTGTGATACCTGGAGTCTGCTGGGCTCCAAGCGCAAGGACGGCTGCAGTGTCACTGCCCAGGGGAAGTCAAACCACAGCTGCATCACCCTGTCCCCCTGCTGACACCGCTGGCAGGGCAAAGGGGCAAAAACAACCCCAGGTAAAACTAGAAGAGAATGTGGGAAGTGTCCAAAACGCCACGCCAAGAACAGATGTAATGATTTCAGCAACATTTTTCTGCGGCTTTTCCCCCAAACATTCAAGGCTGATTTCTGCATCTCTCTGTTGGTCTTCCACTTAGTGTACTTTAATAATAGGCAGGGTTTCAAATCATGAAAATATTTTAGTGTGAGACGTCATGGCAGACCCGCAGCAGTGGGCCTGCAGACCCCTCTGTTTAGGTAATTGCTTAGGCAATGGAGACAGGCAGTTTTAGGATGTGATTTGGCTCATCTATTTTAAACACCTACCACAGGAGCTGATTAAGGCAGGGCTCTGGCGCACTGTCCTGGCACTGCAGACAGTTTTTAAAGTGAATAAAAAAAATCCTGTTTCCCTTGAGATGCAATACAGATAATCATGAAAACCACAGCCCCTTCTTCCACCAACTCCACTCCATGAAACTTCACTGATCCCACCTCTGAGCAGCTTCCACGCGTCCAACCACAGCTCTGCTAGACAGAGTGACTGGGGTTTGAAGCACAAATTTCCATCAGAAAAATGTCTTGTTCCTTCTTAATTTTTGCGTGTGTTTCTGAAAGCTGCCTGGAGCCTGCAGAGCTGCTGCTGCTGCACTGCCACAAGAGACTTGGCACCGCAACATCCGCGGCATTGCCTGTCAGACCCGTGCCCCAAAGGAGTAACTGCAGCCAGCAGTTACCATCCACGAGATGGGCAAAATTCACAAAAGAGGGGATGTGGACATGAGATAATCACAAAATACACGGTGAAACACCTCATGTATACATTACCCAGGCATTTGCATCTGTCCTCACTGAGAACCTGGGTCTGGAACTGGTTTCAGCAGGAAGATGAAGGGGCCACCAGCTCAACCCACTGCCCAGTTCTCCATCCCAGCCCTAGCAAGCAGGTGTCCATGTGACAAAGGGCTACTATTGACACCAACCCCATGGCTTCTAAGGAGAGGCCAGAAATTATTAACAACACTCTCCTGTCTGTTTGATGCTTAAAACCAAACGTTAACTAATCAGTCACTAAAACACTGAACAGTTAAACACTGAACTCATCGCCAAGATCTTGTGGCAAAAATCAGCCCTCTGGGAGTTGTCCAGTGGAAGATCCGCTCCCTTCCCAATGCAGTCTGCTCCATCAACAACCCTGCATGGCCACCTCTTTCCACGAGCCACGACCTGCAGCAGCCCTCAGGGCACAGTCAGGGGCAGGACAGCACAGCAAGCAAACTGCAGGACCAGTTTGCCATCTTCATGCCGCTGGAGGCGACTTCACACCAGAAAACAGGAGGAGCTCATGTAAAGGACTTGCACATCAAATCCTAACCCATTTTGCAGGGCTACAACAGGGCAGCAGGCTTCCCTCTGCTCCTCTGTCTGCCATCCCCTCTCCCACTCCAAGACAAGAGCCATCCTCCGCCTCCAAAGCACTCATCCTGAGACTCTCCACATTTCCATATAGCTGTATTTTGACTGTGCGCAAACTACTGATTAACTGTAATTAAGCTTGAACTGATGGTGAAGGATCTTGTCATCATTATGCTGTTGGGATTTTGTCAGAATGAGCCTGGAATTTATGCAAGAAAACAGCAATCAGCCTCAGCAATGCAGATGGGGATTCTTTTATTTTTATCATTTATCATGGTGGGAACCTCTGTTGCCATCACAGAAAATTAGTTCTGTTTTACATCAAACCAGGACAGGTTTCCAAACCTTCCCAGTGTGACCTAGAGTGTTTCAGTCACTCTCCATCATGGAAGGACTGGCAGACGCTGCGGCTCCGAGTCTTTGACTAAAAAGAGGGGAGGAAAGTTCACCCAAGTCCCTTCTTCCACAAAACCAGAGGCATGTGGTTATTTCCACTGGGAGTTTTCAAAAACCACCAGGTCAGCACTCCCACCTCTTTCACTTGTGGCTCAAGCTCAGAGACAGGCTCCAGGCAATTCTGTACCCAATTCCTGCCACCGCCATCTGACCGCTCTCATGCGGAGGAGGATTTGCCACACCTTTCTACACTGTCCTGATGGACGCAGGACAGAAAGACACCCGAGGTGCATGCAACACTCCCCTGGGTTTTGTAGTCCCCTGCGAAGAGCAGTAGGAATGCAACCTACACAACACTAAAACGTTCAGTCCAAAGCCCGTTGCAACCAACTCCCTCTTAAAAGTTGTCCCCGTGAGACCCTGGGATCTGCTGCCATCCCGCCTGGCTGGGCTGCAGACAGACACACGGCTGCTCAGACAGCAAACTGCACTGCGCATCTCCCCAGCTGCTTCTGCAACGATGGAACTTTTTCATCCCTTTAAAAACATTTCTCTCTCCTCACTCAGCCATTTCAGTGGATGTAAATGCCTTTTTCCACTAAGATGAATCTTTCTGCCCTGCACCAGTGCCAGAGCTGGTGTGGAGCTTTCTGACAAGTTAAACAAACCAGTGGATCTAACTGTTATACCCAATTGCAATGAAGAGTTGAATTCGGTTTCAACATAATTTTTTAAATGCCGAAGAATTAGAGCAAGAAGATATTTTAAAGCCAAAACGGAACAATTTGCAGAAATGCAGAACCAAAAAAAAGCCTCGTGGGGAAACATTAAATCCGAACCAAACCCAAGAGAGGTGCCTGATGCACAGGTCAGGGCATCCCACCTGAGCACCAGGTAGATGGGAGATGGAGCGAAGATCGGATGGGAAGGATGGGGAGAAAAGGAGAGTGATGCCATGGGATCCCAGGAAGAACAAGTAACATATGAGACCTCCAAAATATTCATCTTCCCAGATGTCAGCTTTGGGACACGGGGGAGCAGCTTCAGGTTTGCAGTGGTGGGTGAGGGTCAGGACGCGTCTGGGCAGCGCTCCATTACCCAGACATGGAGAGTACCTGGGTACAAAGGTCTGTGTCACTGTCTCTCCTTGGGTCAGGCTGGCATTGACAAAGAAACACAAGTTTCAACCTAAACTTGATGAACACAGCACCCTTGTGGCCAAATCCACCCACTGGATTAAGGATGAAACCTTCCCATCATCAGAGAAGCTACAGGACAGGAAAGAAGCGCGCCAGATAAATTTGTAGAGCTTGTAGTTGCTTTCCAGCTTTGGAACACTTAATAACTCTTGAATCTGGCAGCAAATTTCAGCCAGTTCTCAAAAATATTAAATTCCTGCAAGCAGAAGGCAAGCAGGCAGCCTGGAGGAGAGGGGCTGTCCAGCCCCCCCGTCAAGGGGACAGCAGTGCACCAGCACAGCCCTTACAAGACACCAGAGGCTGTACGCAGGAGCAAGCTCCCCTGTACACCCCAAAAACAAATACCAGAAAGTCCAGCTCTACCCACAGAGCCCTCTGCGAGGCCCAGCATGCTGAACGCTGCTTGCTTTCCAGTACCTGCCGCTACGCAGTGGGCAAGAGATCCCCAGGGACAGAGGGGGTCATGGCTCCCTGGGGACAGCCCTGTCTCTCCAAGTCCCTCGTCCCAGCAGGCATGTGGCTGTGGGTCAGGATCAGAACACGCTGGCAGATGCAGTGTTGCCCCACATCATTTGCAGGGGGCAGGACGCCTCTTACCAGACAATAAGTCAGGATCCCTCTCCAGGAGGTCCCACCTCCTCCACGAGCCATGGATGAAGCTGAAGAAATCACGTACAGTTCCCTGCTGCTACCTCCCACGTCCTGTCCTGCTCCCACCTGCTGGCACTGAAGCTGTCCCATGCACTGACTCCGCGCCCATGCGCATAGACTGCGTCCCAGCCAGGGACAGAAACCAGAACTACACCGTCAAGGGTCTCAGGGCTGGACTTTCCCTTCCACTCTGGCAGAAACAAGGGCATCCTCACAGGGCTGGAGGGACGGTGCTTTAAGTCTCCAAACACAAAATTTGGAAACCAGCTCTGTCCACGGGGTTCCTTCTGTTCTTCATGGGAGAAAGAGATCAAAGACCCAATAATGGTCATGCCCCGCTAATAGATGTCACCAGCTCGATGCTGCAACTGCCACGTTGTCATAGCTACCGCATGGCCATTACGGGTAATGAGTTATAGAGAGCACCACTGCAGCCAGGGTCATGCACGGCTCACGCAGACAGCCAGCTCGCACCGGGCCCTTCGGTCAGTCCTGCTTATCTGCTCTGGACAGATGGAAGAAGGGGGTGGACTAGATGACCTTTAAAAGTCCCTTCCAACCCAACTATTCCATGATTTTAAGAAGCCCAGCCTGAAAGTGAGGGTAAATCAGGAGATCTTCATCGTTCAGTTAATGGCGTGATTAAAACTCTCTGCTTTGCTGCAACCTGCATTTTCCAATGGTATCATCACTGATACCGTTGTATTATTAGTGATGGCAGCCCCATCACTAAAGCGGGAGCATCAGCTAAAGCCACCACCGGGACACTCAGCAGGAGTCAACCATCCCCACTCCCCCAGTCCTTGGCGGATGGTGTGGGGACTTGCAGCCAGGGACGGGACCGCTGGGTATCTGCTGCCAGTGGCTTAGTGGCATTTGGTGGCTGTTTGCATCTCGGTGTGGCACGGGCCCTCCGTGCCACCGCCCTGGCACCCTGCAAGGCCCTGGGACCAGCACATGCAGCTCAGGCTGCTCCAAATTTACCTCTCCCTGGCCAGAGCCTGCTCAGAACCTGGCCAGGGGCACCAGAGAGGTGCAAGAGATGCTTGCTGGGGTGCCGGGGAAGTGGCACGAGCCAGAGCTCAGCCTGCCACCCACGACCAGGAGGAAGCTGCAGCCACCTTCTCCCCCAGCAGCACTCCTCCATTTGAACAGGCAGCTCCCAGACACACAATCTACCAAGGACCAGTTTCTCCCAGTGCCAAAACACATTTGTCCACAGCGGCTGGCAGGGCAGAGGGACCACAGCACGGCCACGCTGCTATCCGCAAGACTGAGATCAGAAAACCAGCCGAGCCCAACAGACTCCTCTAGATAGCACCAGTCAAGAGGAGACCAGGGCTGAGTGCAATTACTTCTCCTGTTCTTTGGGGGTTTCTTTTTTTAAAAGTAGCTGGCCTAAATTCACAGTTACACTCCCAAGGCCCACTTCTGGTGGAAAGCAGCTCTTACGTAAGTGAAAAGCAGTTCCCTGTGTCAGCAGTGCTAAAGTCTGCGACTTTGCACAGTCTGTGCATCATCCTCACAACACCACATGCTCCTCCTGCAGACACACAACCTGCTCTATAGAGCTGGGTATTTCTGGAATACATTTTTCAAACTAATGTAACGTAATTTTAAGTGGATAGTTGCTTTTACAGAGCTACACTAAATCTGATAACGACTCTTCTCAAAATGTCTGGTTTCTCTCATCACCAATGCTCAGAGCTGATGTTCAATGGGTTTTAACATCTGCCTGTTACAAGAGGTAGGTTTATCTCACCCTGACTATTTATCGCACCCGCCTCCCAACGTCCTCCATCTACAGTCAAGCAGTTTTATATCCTCCTTCGTCTCCTCTCCTCTGTGCCACCACAGTACTTACTCTGAATGACGCCTGTCGATGCCGCTGAACAACTCCCACAGCTCCTCCGAGCTCAGGATCCCATCAGCGAAATAGTTCTTGAACTCCTCAAATGACAGCTTCCCATCATCTGCATTTAAATAAAAGGGAAGAATAATTATATATCTGCAGAAAGAAGCATACAGGCCCCAGCGATCCTCCCAGCAGCCTCTCTGCCGGGTGCGTGGGACTGCTGGGTGTGTTGTGCATAATAATTACAGCAGATATCTTACTGAAAGCATGTCCCACCAGTCCCCGTCAAAAACCCAGGAGCACTGGCAAGCAGGGCCACTGCTGCGGGAATTTCAGGTGGGAATTTCAGCCCTTTCCTAGAGCCCCCTCTGCAATGTTTTCAGAAACACATGCAGACACTTTGTGCTTAGATGGCTGTCCAAGCTTACTACCCAAGTCCATTACAAACAGCACAGTGAGGACAGCACCAAGTTTTTATGGAAAGAAAATTTCTCCATTGATTCAAGGGCTTTTTCTCTCCTCCCTGTGGAGGACTTCAGCTCCTGGGCAGCATTTTGATGTGCAACAAAGTGGCTCCCGGCGCCTGCAAGCTACCATGAAGGAGAAGAGTCCAAGAGGGGCTGCAAAGGCTCAAAAAATGACTTGTGATTTTGGACTTCTTGGTTTATGGGTGCCATGATTTTATGGCTTGGTTTATGGGTGCCATATGGGTTTATGAGTGGCAGAGCCTAACTCTCAACTGCCAGTGGCTCCAGTGGGCGTGCAGGAACAGGGCCATCCAACCAAGGGCACCTGTAAAACCCTGGACTGAGTGCAGAGAGTGAACTAATCCTGCCATGGACAGAGCAGAAGCCCAACGGCCCCCGGGCTGCCTGCTGCACCGCTTGCTTTGCCTTCCCTTCTCACTGCTAGCAGCACAGAGCAGAAATCGTGTGCGTGCAGGCAGGAGAAGGGCTTGGAAAGGGATCTGGCCTGTGTGGCGCATGGACGGTGAATTCGGGGAGCCCGCTTCCCCAGCCCCCAGCCAGACCCTTTACTCCAGAGCCTTTTTCTCCAGGCGAAGCAGAAAAGCATTTTTCTTGCAGCCAGACAGCTGCTTGCCCTTATCCTCCTTCACTTTCAGCCAGGGACAGGCTGTGCTGCTTTGCTCAGATCTGGGCAGGGAGGGGGAGGCCACAGGAACAAAGCACTCACCGTTCTTGTCGGCTCGTCGGAAAATCTGCAAGAGAAAATACAAGAGGGTTTAGTGAGGGAGTAGGAAGAGCAGAGTGGCTGAAGGGCAAACTAGGTGGCACCTGGCACTGCCACCATGGGAAAACCACCTCCCAGAGCCCGGGGAGCAGCAGAGAAGCCCCCTGCAGCCAGGGCTGCGCAGAGACCAGCACCACACAGGCCGCTCTGCAGAAATTCCCCTTTGCAAACAATTAAAAGCATTTCTCGCCTCCAAAGCGCAAAGCTCTTGATACAGCCGCCGCTGCCTGAGCGAGTCCTGCACTCATGCCGAGCATCTTTCAGGGAATACACAGGGAAACAAAGTAGAAAGGACTTAGCTACACCCTTGTGATGGAAAGTGTTTAATTTTTCAGACCCTTTAAATGAAAGAACATTAAGCATAAAACCCCTCCACAACAGGAGCACTTTGTGCATCACTGCTGACACTTCAACTGTCTACACCAAGGAGCAACTCTCGCCCTGCACTTTGCAACCACCCTTCACAACAATCCTTCCTGCAACACCTTGAGGTGCACCCACGCTGTAAATAATAATTAATGAATTAATTGGTAACTAATTCTGCCACAGAGCACAGTTGGGAGAGCTACTCCAATTCAGGGTCTCAACCCAGGTTCCCAACCACAAAGCTTCCATCCACAACCCAGGAGAAAGCTAGGGCTTCTTATCCCTGCCTGGCTCTTCTTTGACCAATAATTATCGGAAGGTCTGGGGCTGACTCCCGTGAGGAACAGCATCATTTCTGAAGCCTTAGAACATCCTGCCACGCCAAACAGTTCAAGGTTTTGACCAGCACATCCTAACGGAGCAAACAACAGAAAGGTGCGTGCATGGCAACTTTCTTCTTTTTACTCGCCCTGGCTGAGAAAGAAATCTGAAACTCTGAAGAAAGATCAGGAATGAAAAAAAGAAAGGAAAAGGGGATAGCGGACTTTGCTATATTCTTTTTCACACACCTGCAAAGAGGAGACCACTGACAAAACCGCCCCCTGGCAAGCTCTGCTCCCTGCTGCAGGAAGACACGTGGCTGCCATCTACCCCCTCCACCCCCAGCTCCCTTCTGCACCGCTCGCTGACAGCTTCGCTGTGTGTTTTGAGGGCACAAGCCCACATCTAGCCACTGAAAAGTCCCTGAAAAATCACTTTGAGGTAGAGAAACAGCTGCCCAGAGAAACCTCTGCTGTTCACTCCTGAGGAAGCCACTGCCTTGCAACTGGGCAGAGGCTTTTCTGATGCTGGTCCCAGCAGGGAGCTCCCTGGTCCTTCACCGCAACTGAAACCAGGAGCAGGGACACCACCTTGCAGGATGCTCTTCTGAGCCAGGCAAGGTCCTCCCGACCCAAGCCGCTGCAGGGAACGGAGGCTGCCCTGGGCCGACCAGCGTTAGGTAACCATCCCTCTGGGACACAGGCTTCCAGCTGGCCAGGCCGCTTCCCTTGCGGGAAAGCAGGACAGGCGCTCTCTGAACGCCCCGTGGGACTCGCTGGATGCGCTTTGGAGCTTTCCCTTTACCAGCTGAGACAGGAACCCGCAGCTCCCACACGCTGGGGATTTCTCTGGGTTTTAAAGCAAAACTTTCTCCAGGCTAAAGGGTTCGCTTGCGCAGCAGGAGTCTCACAGCTGCAGGGTTACACATGCCAGAGCTCCCCCGCTGCAGGGACAGCTCTGCCTGCAGGCAGGGGCAGCACCAGCGGGTCCCACCTGTCTGTGCCACCCTGCTGCCACCCTGCCTCGGGCACACCACTTTCCATCGAGGCAAAAGCTTAATCCCGCAGAGCTCTGTCATCGGAGGGGCACACGGCTCTTGCAACGACATCCCTATGACTCCAGATGTCACCAAGGCCAGCTAGTTCACCCTAGAGACTGTCAAGGGTCACCCAGGCACTTAACAAATGCAGATGCAAGTGAGGTCAAACATTTCCCACTCACAGGCTGGCCCTGCTCAGCAGGGTCTGCCTGCAGGCTAAGAGGGAGAGCGCAATTTCGGGAGGGGCGATCCCACGAGAAGGTCTCTAATCTGGGGTCACCCTACCCTGGGTTCAGCACGAACCTCTGCAAACCCAGCTGCCGCTTCTCCCTTGCACAGGGGATCCTCAGCTCCAGTGGTGCGTTAGAGACGGGCTGCCAGTGCACACACACGGCAGCTGCACGATGCTCAGAATAGATAAAGGTGGTGCAAGTAGCCGAGCTGCGAGGGCCCTGCGCGGTGAGGCCACATCTGGTCCACGTCCGCCAGGGATGGCGGGGCTCCTCCCCGCCTCCAGCGAGCCCATGCTTGGCCGATCCCAGCTGCAGAGGGGTGGCTCAGTGAGCACTGAACACTCCAGAAAACACCAATGGCTCCTGTGCGCAAGGCAGGATCCAACTCCAGCCCAAAAAAAAAAAACCAGCACACAGCCAGTTCCATGCTCCATGGGGTGAGCCCCGGCCCCCCCAAGGTGCAAGCATGTGCACTGCAATGACAGGCAAGCACTGCTCCTCCTGCAAGAGCAGTGTGGACAGTAGCCCTGGGACAAAGCCAGGGAAAAGTGATGCAAAGCCACGCTGGGAATGGGATCAGGTCTGCGGCGGCTGCTGAAAAGGCCCTACAGGCAATCCCTGGCTTGCACTCAGAGGGGCTGGCAGTCTCAGAAACACAGGGACACTGCCTCAAGCCCGAGACATTTCCCTTAGCCACTGGCTCCTGGGCTTGGGTCCAAGCAGTCGCAGACCCGTTCGGTGCCTGCAGCAGCAGACACACTGGGACCGACGGAATAAGCATTGAACCGGCATGTATTTGCGGATGAACCCCTCATACCCTGGGAATGAGAAATATTATAGGGCTTCTCCCTGCCTGCAGCGCTGGAATCAACTGAGGCTGCTGGACACAGAGCCAGGGACACAGCAGCTGCTGGGGAGGGGACAGCTGCCCTGGGGACACCGTGCTCATTGACCCACCGCAGGCTACGGCGGGTTGTAGCCAGGTGCCAGCGATGAACACCGCACGGTCCGAGCGGCTTTTCTGAACGTCTCATACGCCGAGAGGGTAGTAAGCCAACCCCGAGTGCCAGCCTGGGGAATGAATCTCCCAGAGGCTTGAGATGTCTGCACAGAGAAACAACTACGATGGCAGCACTGCCGTTCGTACCATGCCTGCAGCAAAGCACCTCATGCAAAGCTCTCCTCCTCCTCACCTCTCCTGAAGGCAGGCAGGCAGGGAGACAGTGGCCCTGGTCCCAGGGGAAGCACCAGCTGCCACCTGGGATTCGTGGTGGGCAGCCCTCCCTTCCTGCTGCCCAAGGGGCAGGCTGGGATCCTGCCCCGCTGCACTGGGGAGCAGCTCGCACTGCCAAGCCTGGCTGGAGACCAGCCAACTGCCCAGACCGAAAAGCAGAGACATTAAACTCACCCTGCCAAGTTCCGGACCTGAGGCAGGAGCAAAGGGAGCCATGGGGAAGAGGAAGGGAAGCCGCCAGAACCTGGAAAGCAGCTGCTAGCGCTGTTAACACTTCCCATTATAATTGCTTTAATGACACCCTGAGGGATACATGTGGGACTCAGCGAGTGCCCCAAGGAGCTGAGATGAAATACAGCTGTCACCACCAACCCCCCTCCAGCCCATCTTCCATCAGCCAAGTAATTAGTGCAGTTAATGATGCTGGAT
This sequence comes from Chionis minor, assembly GCA_013398295.1. Lineage (NCBI taxonomy): Eukaryota > Metazoa > Chordata > Aves > Charadriiformes > Chionidae > Chionis > Chionis minor. The sequence continues at coordinate 113,217 of VZSF01000230.1, forward strand.
GGAGAGCCCTGGAGCCTGAAATCCCCCCATGGCAGGAGAGAAACCCTGACCCCCAGCTGGAAGCACCACCGCAGCCCAGGGAGCTGCACTTTCCAGCTGCTCCCTGCTGATGCCGGGAGGTTTCCCAGATGGAGGACCGGACCAGGCACGGCATTCACCTTCCCAAAGTGCTGCCCAAGATCTCCTGCTCCCCTTCCTCTGGGATGAACTGCGACACAGGGGGTGGCACCACGTGGACTGGAACAGGACAGAGATGACAGCTGGCACCATCCTGGGCTGTCCAGATGCTGGGGCACCGCACCAGCCCTCGCCCTTAACTCTTGCCTGCTTTCTGCTGCCCGGTCCCTGCGGCAGGACAGGGGCAGCACCTCTGTTCACACATCTCCTTGGCTCCACAGGGTGCAAGTAGAGACGCCAGTGGTGCCAGACGCAGGGGAATGCAAGGGCTGGTGCCCCACCAGGGAGATTCAGCCGCTGCCCACCCAACCCAGACACCCTGCAGCTCATGACAGAGGGCCAGAAGCGGGGGGGTTCAGCACCTCTGATGTGCTCCGACAGCAGAGGTGGCCTCTGACCCCAACTGTGCCACTTGCCCTGAGAGACAGCCAGGCACGCGGCCACCTGCCCACCCTGCCAGGTGCCACAGGGGGAGAGGCACTGCCTCCCCCAGAGCCACAGCCCCAGGGCACACACCTCCCTCTTGACAGGAGCACCCTTGCCACGGGGCTTAAGGGGACAGGCCACAACAGGAGGCATCGTGCCAGGACCCGTCTTGTGAAAACGAAGATAGCCACTATCTGCATCTTCAACCAAGATCCACGTCATCCAAGCCACCCACAGCTGCCGGGACGCCCGACTGACCTCCAACCTGCACAAACAGCATCTTCCTCCACAACTCCTGGTGCGTTAAGAGCAGGCAGGGACGGGGGCTGCAGCGAGCAACGGACACGCTCTGCCTGCGGGATCCCACGGCTTTTAACAGCTACATGGTACCTTCTGCAGCTTCCCTGCCAGACACACACGGCTCCCGCTCCAGGAGTCACGACAACCAGCTCTTCATAAGGAGTGGGCTATTTCTAGCCGCTCAGAGGCCCATAACTCAGAAAAAGGACGCAACACCGAGTATTATTTAAGACATCACGACCCGTGCCTTGATTCACACCTTCAGGCGTAAAGCTGCGGCGGGGCCCACTCGCTCATCCCCCGGATCCGGCTCCTCAGGCGGGGCAGGGCCTCACCCTGACACCTACACGCGAGGCCCCGCCGCGGCTCCCTGTGAGGAGGGACCCCAGCCCCTGCCAGCCCCGCGGGTGGGACAGGGGCTCGCCGGGGGCCCGCCCCCGCGGTACTCACGTCGTGGAAGATGGGGAGCGGCTGGCGGCGGGGCGCAGGGCCGCGGTCGGCCGACAGCAGGCACACGGCCAGCAGCTCGGCACACGCCATCATGGTCCCGCCAGGGGCGGGCGCTGCGGCGCCGTAGGGAGCAGTGCCGTAGGGCGAGGTACGCTGCCGTAGGGAGCGGTGCGATGCCGCAGGGTGCGGTACCCCGCGGTACGCTGCCGTAGGGCGCGCGGCGCGGAGGAGGACTCACCCCAGCATCCCCGCAGCCGCCAGGCAACTTTGCCTCGGCTGAGGGCCCGCCCCCGCGGCCATCCGGTTGGTGGCGGCCGGTGATTGGCACCTCGGGGCCGCGCCTGTGGTTGGCAGAGGGGAGCGAGGCGGGGCGGCTCCGTGAGGGACGCGGGGGCGGGGGCGGTGCTGCGGCGGTGGTCGCAGGACAGCGGGGGCCGCAGGGATGGGGCCAGGTCGGCTGTGGGGTGGCCCAGGGCTGGTCCCGGTTGGCTCCAGGGCCGCCCACGGACGTGCCGGTGTGGCCCTGGGTGGTCATGCTGTGGTGTGACCACCCGTGGTTGCCCCAGTGGGTCCCAGATTGGCCACAGGTTGTCTTGGTTGGTCCCTGTTGGCCCCAGCGTAGCCCTAGTTGTCCCAGTTGGTACCAGTGTGCCCACGGGTGTTCCCAGCGTGGACAATGTTGGCTCCAGGGTAGCCCTGGTTGCCCCAGTGTGGCCCTGGGTGGTCCCAGTTTGGCCATGGGTGTTCCCCGCGTGGATGCAGTTGGCTTCAGATTAGCCGTGGTTGCCCCAGTTGGTCCCAGTGTGGCCATGGGTGTTCCCAGTGTGGATGCAGCTGGCTCTAGGGTAGACCTGGTTGCCCCAGTTGGTCCCAGTGTGGCCACGGGTGTTCCCAGTGTGGACACTGTTGGCTCCAGAGTAGCCCTGGTTGCCCCAATGTGGCCCTAGGTGGTCCCAGTTTGGCCATGGGTGTTCCCAGTGTGGATGCAGTTGGCTCCAGGGTAGCCCTGGTTGCCCCAGTGTGGCCCTGGGTGGTCCCACTTCGGACATGGGTATTCCCAGTGTGGATGCTGTTGGCCTCAGGTTAGCCCTGGTTGCCCCAGTTGGTCCCAGTTTGGACATGGGTGGTCTCAGTATGGTTGTGGTTGGCCCCAGGGTAGCCCTGGTTGCCGCAGTTGGCCCTGGGGTGGCCCTAGTTTGGCCATGGGTGGTGCCACTGTGGTGGTGGCTGACCCTGGGGTGGTCCCCCTGCCACCCAGCGTGGTTTCAAATGGCTTCCTGGCGGTGCCAGCTCCTCCACGCCCAAGGTGCTGGGCAGCCTCTGCTCCGTGCCGCTTCCCACCGGTGCGACATGCAGGCACGAGGGGGTCATACTGATGGCGCTGGGTCCCTTAAGCAGATGTAAAAACTCCCTCCTGCCCCAAGCAGGGGCTGCAGGGGTGGGGGACAGGCTGGCTCGGGAGGAGGAAGAGGAGGAGGAGGTAGGAGAAGGAGGTAGGAGCTGCCTCCACCCCTGGAGGCACCTGGAGGCCTGGTGGAGAGGAACAGGGTGGACATCTATATCACGGATATCACCCCAGCCTGTCCTCAAAGGTCTTCACAAACAAGAAACAGATAATTAGATAAATAAATGAGATAAAGCTGGGCCTGGGCAGAGCTTCACACTGCTACCGGGGTAGGCGCGCTGAGGTGACTTCTTGGGCTGGTGGACTTCTTCCCGTCCCTCTCGGAGTATCCCAGGATTTCACTTACGGAAAGGGGCGTGCATCGGTTTCGCTTGGGTGCAAAATCCTGGCCGGCTTTGCCTCCATCTACACCACCTCTCCCCTCCCGGGGACCTCTCGGGGCCAAGCCGTTCTGCTGAGCTCGGCTTCTCCTCACCCAGCTCTCCAAACCCAGCCGCTTCCCTTGCCCAACGTGACCCAGCCGCGGCACGTGTAGTTTCCTCCCTCTCCTCCTCCCCAGGGGAGCCCGGGGCGGTTGCGAGGATGCGTCGCGGTTATTTTTACCATCTCCCGGCTGTTCTGGGTGTGTGCAAGGGAGAAGAGGCAGAAAAAGTGCACCTGGGACCTGGCTGGGATATCTGAGGGCTCCGGGGAGCACGTGCACCCAGCCCAGGTGGCACAGGGCTGTCCCCAGCCCCCCAGGAGGCGGAAAGGGGTCCAAGAGCTGGAGCTGTCGAGCATGGCCATCATCAAATCCAACTAAAATGGAGGCAGGTACTAGGGAAACGGGCAGGGGAGGCCCTGCGGTAGCGGGGATAGAGGATCACCCTGCCAGGGAGCACGGGAAGGGGCTTGGGAGATGGCGGGGCTCTGCCATGGGTCAACGCAAATCCCCTGGGGGGGCCTTTCTGCACTCCCGTGTCACTAAAATCCAGGCTCTGTCCCTGTTGGAGCTCCTCAAGGTCGACACGAGTTTCTGTGTGGGAAGGAGCAGCTGGGAAGTCCTGAGGGCAAAGTCCAGGGCAAAACTGCCGGCAGCAGGAGGCAGCGGGTGCCTCCAGCTCCTTCCACAGGTGCTTCCAAAGTGTGGCCCGAAAGCCACCGGCAGGGAAGGGGGACATGGCCTCTGCCCCGGTTGGGGACATACACAGCAGGGCTCTGCTCTGCTTCCAAGGTGCAGGGGCACGGAGCCACAACCGGGCAGGAATTAGGGAAGCACCCACTTGCAGCGTCTCAGGAATAAACAATGCTGCGCTTCACCTCCCTGGCTTACTCCCTCTTGGAATCAACCCGAGTGGTTTTCGGAATGGGAATGGGAATATCCCATGTGGGGTGGGATGCAGAAGGCCGGCAGGCGGCGCTGGCAGGGGCACAGCACCTCAGGGCAGATGTACACGGGGGCTGCAGAGACCCCAGAACCTGCCAGGACCATCCACAGGGGGATTAGATTAAAGGTTAAAATTCTGGCAAACTTTATGCTGTGTCAGCATCTAATGCTGCCCCTCAGCCACTGCCAGGCTCTCCCAGATCTCATCCCATATTTGGGGTCTCCTGACTCCTCCGAGTCCGAGCCTCGCAGCACGGGGACAGGGGACCCCACGGCTGCCTGGTCTCAGCACCGCGCCTGCATCCAGCACAGCTCCGCCTGCGGGCGTCCGCTCTCCCGCTGCAGCATTTCCCGGTGCCAATGGAGCCACCACCGCAGCCCCACAGCACCGGGCACCCCCAGAGCATGTCGGACATGGTCCCTGCAGGGGCAGTGCTAGGGAATGGGAGCAAACAGGAGCCAAGGACCCGTGGGGCACGCAGGATGTGTGCAGGGTGCCCATCTCCCGCACCGCGTCTGCTTCACTCCATGAAGAAAAGCATCCGCGGTGCAGAGAGACTCATAAAAACAGGCAGCACCCAGGACCACTTCCCAAAAATGCCATGTGCTCTTCAGAAATAAGAGCCCCTAAACGAGCTATCACCAGCTTTCTCCAGCGACCCAAAATAGCAGGAGGGAAGCCCTTCAGCTGCCTCGTGAATCATCCCTGAGAGGCAGAGCGGTTATTTTTACAGTGCTCCGGCGTGCGTGGAGCCGCCGACACATTCGCCCCGAGATGGGCTGCACTGCCGCAGCGGGGGATGCAGTCCTGTCCCTGCCGGGGTGGGGGGGGGGCTGCTTTTGTGGGGACCCAAGGGCTCTCATCATCCCATGAGGTTCCCTATTAGGGGAATGTGATGGAGAGCCATCAGAGAGGTTCGCCTTTGCTCAGGAGGAAAGGGACAAGCTGTGCTGCCACCAGGGGTTTGCTGGCTCGCGGGAGCAGCCTGGCAGAGCTCAGGATGTTGGCGTGTGTCCTCTCCCCTCTCCCTGTGCCCGCTGGCTCCCGTGAAAGCCAACGGCCACTTTTCCCTCGCCGGGGTCTCAAGCCCTTTGGGCAGCACTGCAGATTGCCACCATCCTCCACGAAAACAAAACTAAAAGGGGGAGAGGAGGAGGAGGAGGAGGAGGAGGAGGAGGAGGAGGAGGAGGAATGCATCTTGCTAAGCGCAGGGATGAGGATGCGTTGGCACACGGCTAGGCTGGGCGTCCCGTGGTAAGTCATGAAAACTTCAGCACCTCTGTCACTTCAGGTGACAAACATCAACCCTGTAAAGGATGCAGCATGCAGGGAACCAGGGGCCATGCCCACCCACCCAGGTGTCCCCATCCTCCTGCCCTTGGCTCTGTGGGGAGCCCCACAGACCGGAGCAGCAGGAGAGCTCTTTCAGTTTAACTGCCTGAAAAAGCCCCGTTTGATGTGGTGACAGCGTGACAACAAGCCATCCCACTCAAGCAGAGGGGACAGACAGGCTGTGTGTGTCATGGCCCTCCTGGCCGCTGGGTTTTGGGATGGCACGGCACGGCACGGCACGCTCACCTCCTTGCCGGGGCCCCACTCCCGAGCCCTGGCCGGTCCCCAGGGGCTGCGGGGACGATGCGGGAAGCTGGCAACATGTGTGGGGCTCAGCAGGGGGGTTTGCCACCCTACACTGGCACGCCGCTATCCATGCGTGTCCTGCAGTGAGAATGCTGTGGCAGCACAACACACTTGGGGACTGTGTGGGGACGGAGGTCCAGGGACCGAGGCAGGGGGGTAGGAGCGGTGAGGGGCTCCCCGTGTCACCCCAGCACCCACCGGCAGCCCGACCGGAACCCGGGCTCCCATTCCCTGCCGAGGCCGACGCCGGAGCAGGGTGAGCTTATGCAACGCGGTGCAGGGTGAAATATTTATCAGGCTGTTTAAAGGAGAAACAGGCAGGAGGCCGGGCAGAAAGAGGAGGGAGCGAGCGCACAAACACAGGAAGGAAGTGGCACGTCCCTCCCTGCCACCGGGGTGGGGGCCGTGGCCCCCCTGGGCCTGCTCCAGGCTGCCAGATCTCTGCAGTCTCCAAGCATCCCTCCCCAAGGGGTCCCCGATGTCCCTGGCTCACCGGGAAGGGGACGGTGTGCCGCAGAGGGGGTTGGGACGCTCACGGTGAGGGCTGCCGCTTGCAGCCAGCTCGTCCCCAGTGAAGCAGGGACACGGGGACCTTGAACTTTGGGCCATGAACTGGTGCCAGCAGCTGCTTTCAAGCAGGACCAAGAGGCGCCAGGGCAAACAGGGGAGCTGGGATGTTACTGGGAGCTTGCTGGTGCGGTGGGTGCTTGGACTGGTTTCACATCAACCTGCTGCCTTCCTCCTCCCCGTGCAGGAGCTGCAGCTGCGGGCATTGCCGTGCAAACACTGTCTGCAAACTGGGCTGCCGAAAGGAGAAGCGTACCCCATCCAGCCCCATCGCGCAATCCCCCTGGGGGCACGGCCTTTTTGGGAGAGCAGAGGGTGGCAGGATCTGCCCCAGTTCCCCCCCAGAGTGCATGGAGCTGTGGGGGACATAAAAAAAGACAAAACAAAAACAACCAAGGACCAAAGCACTTCCTGCAGCCCCAGGCAGTGACACACCTGCTCAAGCATTTCAAGTTCAAAATGAAAAAAAACCCAAAAACAACGCACAAAATAACCCAAACCCCCTTGGTTTCTCAGCTTGGGGTCCCCACCACCCCTAATGCCCCCAGCCGCCTGAGCACAGCCTTGCACCGAAGGTCAGAGTCAGTAAAAACCTTTATTAAACACAAAGCTCAGAGGAACACAAGCTTGTTAAAAGGCAGTAAAAGTGAAAGTGCGTCTCCAGCCTGGCCCTGGGGGAGGACAGGATCCCCTTCTCCTCCCCTTCCCTTCTCCCGGGCCCAGTGGCCCAGAGAGGGGGAAACGGAGCCGAAAGGCTGACGGCTGCGTGACGAGGGAAAGAAAAGCCTGGAGACAGCGTTGGGTCCTCACCCGCAGAGATGTACCCTCCCTGGGACACCCCGGTGTCCCCTCCCCGGAGGGGACATGCACATGGTCCCGGGGCCGCCAGCCCCATCCAGCCCAGTCCCCCCTCCCGCAGCACCCTGCCACCACGGTGGCCTCGCCAGCAGCCCTGTTTTTCGGCCATGAACAAAGCTGGGATGTGTTGGCGAGTCCCCAGTGGGACCCTCCGCGTCATTCCCCCATGCCAGCACGTTCCCCCACTCCCTCCAGCCCCTCCTTGTCCCAGGAGAGCTCCCACACACCATAAATAATAAATAAATACCCCACACTCAGCTGGGCTGCGGGCAGCCCCCCAACACAGAGTGGGGGGAAAGCCCCAATCCAGCACCCCCCACATCTCTGCCACCCCCATCCCAGCGTGACGAAACCTCTCCGCACCCTCGATCTGCTGCACGGCGCCCCCCCCCGTCCCCCCGTCCCCGCCCCGGGAAATTAAACGCTGTCCCCAGGGGACAATAATAAATTAATCAAATCTATACACAGGACTGCTTAAAGCTCTGTAACGGGCTCCTGGGGGGGTGGGCAGGCAGCGGCTCTGCCCTGGGCAGCCCCCCCGCCCCATGATCAGGGCCTAGTGGGGGGGGTCCCCTGAGATGGGACCCCCACTGTGGCATCCCCTTTGCAAGGCAGGAGCTGGGGATGTCATCCGCCCCCACCGGGCTGTTGGGGCTGGAGGGGTGAGAAGAAAATATTGCAGGAACAGACAGGGAGAGGAGCCGTGGGTGCTGCAGCCGGAGGGGCTGCTGTCCTGCCCACCCTGCCTGCAAGGGCAGGAGCCCAGGGGTGTCATGTACCCCCCCAGCCCTGGCAGTTCCCCCACGAGCATCCGGGCAGAGCCTCAGAAGTCCAAGGGTGTGAAGTTCCCAAAGTCACAGTCAAAGAGCTCGCTGATGCCCTCCCCCTCCTCCAGGCCGAAGTGGTAGTCCTGTGCCTGCGGCGGCGACAGGTTGATGAACTCGTCCGCCAAGAAACCCGAAAAATCCTCCCTGCTGTGCTCCAGGAGGGCGTCCATGGAGGCCAGCGGCGACAGGCTCACCTCCTCCGCTGGGCACTTGCCAGGCACCGCGCTCGTCCCTGGCAGCAGCGTCTCTGCGGGGATGGGAAGCAGCCGTAAATTCCACAATACTTGCCAAAACCACTCAAAAAAAAAGCAGGTTTTGGCTATGGAGGAGAACCTGCCCTCCCACCTCCCTGCCTTGCCGTGAGGCCCGAGCATCACCCCAGCTCCTTGCTTGTGCCAGCGACAGAGGGGTTTACGGCTCCGAACACAGCAAGAGCCCCCGGGCACGGCCACCGTGCCATCACACCGGCACCCGTCCCCAGCTCCCTCCTGTCCCCAGTCCCAGCCACCCACCTTGTCCTCCGGGCAGCAGCGGCATGTTCACGTCCTGGGTGGGATGCAGGAGCGGGGAGGCTCTGGGCTGCGAGTGGCTGGGAGAGGACTCCTCTGCGGGGGCTTTGAAGGGGCTCTTGACGGGGCTACAGACCCCCGAGCTGTCCTCGGGGCAGAGGAAGACATCGATGGGGCCCCGAGTGCTTCGCACGGAGACCTGGAAAGCCTGGGGAAAGCGGAGAGGGGTGAGACAAGGAGGTGCAAGGATGCCAGAGGAGCCCAGGCTGGGCTTTGCTGAGGGCTGTGCAGACATGGGGAGCAGAGGGTGGCCCCCAGCTCACCTCCGCTGGGTCCAAAACCTGCAGCTGGGTCTCCGGGGGTGCTTTGATAACCATCACCATTTGCTCCGAGGGGTCCACGATGCTGCGGAGATCCTGGCAGGTCACGTAGGCTGCGGTGTGGCGGGTCAAGGAGCAGAGAGGGGGATGGTTTCACGCGGCAGTGGGGTGGGCTGCAAAACACTGCGGCTGCAACGCGGCCGGGCTTACCGCGGGGGCTCGACCGCATCCCCCCCCACCCAGCCAGCCCCATCCCGGCCCTGCACCAAAGGATATTGCTGGTTGGCGGGGTCCTCGGTGAGCAGGCGCAGCTGCACCGTGCACGTCTGGATGAGGTCGTCCAGCTGCTGCTCGGCTGCCTGCAGCTCCCGCAGCTCCTTCTCCAGCAGCCGGTGCCGGCTGGGGGCCCCCACAGTGGCCTGGCTGCCCCTGCGGAGCACCACAGCCGTCAGAAGCCAAACCCCATGGCTCGCTCTGCCCCACACCGTTCCTGTCCCCATGCACTGTCCCCACCTGGGCTAAATCCCACCCCATAGCCAGCCTGGTGGGGATTTCCCAGTAGGGCACAGCCCTGGGGTCCTCTCCCCGAGCCCGGATACAGCCCTTGGGCTGGCTCAGGAGCCTGAGGGAGACTTGCAGCTGCCACAGGGATACCAATGCTGGGTAACCACCCACGCTCCAGCACAGCCTTCACCGGAGGCCATGGCCCACGTGACGGGGGAGCCACCACTTGACCACTAAGCACATGGTCCAGTGACACCGCTCTGAGCTTTTCCATCCCAGCAAGATCCTGCTCCACCCCGAGCCTGGCGCAGGCAGCTCTCCCATCCCAGGGGACAGCCAGACACAGCCCCACAAGCCCGGTCCGCAGACGTACAGCCACTGGATGTTGTTCTTGGACTTCTTGGTGATGAGCTGGATGCCCTCCAGGACATTGGTGATGTCATAGATGCGCCTCTTCTGCACCTTCAGGACTTCGGCTGCCCAGTTGAGGTCCACCACACCATCGGGGGACTGGCTCAGCAGCTCCAGGAAGCGCTTGGTGGTGAGGTTCAGTGAGGTTTCGTAGCGGGACTTCTCCCCAGGAGACTTTGCCCCTGCCAGCCACCAAGAACAAGTGTGGTTTAGCCACAAGGGAAACCCAGTGCCAAAGCCGAGAGGTCCCAAAACATCCCCCCACGCTCGCAGGTGGCTCATGGACCAGGACCAGCACCCTGAAACCCATCTGCTTTCTCAGGGCAATGGGGTGAGCCCTCCAAACACTCCGCAGCAAGGATTCTGCAGGACCTGGCACAGGCTCCGACACCCGTGCCCAGTCATGACTGTTGTGACACCAGTGTGCCGGGCAGGGCTCGGGGGGAGATGGTGGCAGGTCCACCTGGGATGCTGCACCAACACCGTGCTGGTGGCTACAGCTCCATCCCACAGGGAGGGATGGAGCCGGCGTGGTGCCCAGCAGACAGACAGGACAACCATGCCACCAGAAACAGCCCACCCCAGGAACAGCCCCTCCAAACCAACGCAAAGGGATGGGGAGAAGCTGCCAGGGATGAGCCTGGAGGCACAGCCCAGCCTGTGGGCAGCAGAGCGGGGCTGCCAGACCCCCTGCCCCCGGCTGGGCTGGCACAGGCGGGCTGGGGGGAGCCGGTACCTTTAGCAGGGTTCCTGGCCTTGCCCCGGCCCACCGGCAGGCTCTCAGCTATGTACTGGTGATCCGTCTCCAAGTTCAGCTTCCTCTTCACCTGCAAGGGATGGGGCTCACCAGAGGGACAGCCACCACCGCAGCCCTGCTGCCCCCACCACGCTGGCAACGGAGGGCAGCTGCGAGAGACCCCTGAGGGATCCCCCCAGGAGCACGGCACTGCAGCCTACGGAAGCTCCGGCTCGCAGCGGGAATGGGTTGAGGGCAGCAGCTCCTAAACACACCAACGGGGACACGGGGCGGGCCCCGCCACGCTGCGGGGAGCACCCCAAAACAGGCGTGGGCTGCAGGAGCAGGAGGCAAAGCGCGGCCCAGCGCCTGGGCCTGCGGTTTCCAGCGCGGCAGCTGCGGAAGGGCTGGGCTCGGCAGGTGCGCGGCGTGGCATGGCACAGCTGGTACGGCGGGGCACCAGCTAAGCACAGCCTGGTATATAGGGCACGGCATGGTATATAGGGCACGGCACGGCCTAGGCGGGTAGGGCAGGGCACGGCACAGTATAGCCCAGTATATAATCTGGTATATGGTCTGGTACAGAGCCTGGCCCAGTATACAGTCCAGCCTGGTATATAGTCCGGTACATCGTGTGATATACAACCCAGTATACAGCCCGGTATACAGTCTGGCCCGGTACATAGCTGGGTATACAGCCCGGTATACAGCCCGGCCTAATACATAGCCCGGTATACAGGCCGGTACATAGCCCGGTATACCGCCCGGCCCGGTAAACAGCCGGGCTCGACGCGGCCCAGTCCCGATATATATAGCACAGCTCGATATCTAGCACAGCCCGGTCCATCGCACGGCCCCGCCGATGCCCGCGGGGTCCCGGTCTCCGCAGCCCCCGCCCCCCGCGCCGCCCCCTCCCCGTCCCGCTCGCGGGGGTTACCGGCGGGCGGCCCAAGGCGGGCC
>VZSF01000230.1:125485-136597 GCA_013398295.1 Chionis minor
GATGCAGGAGGCAAGGAGTTGACTGCAGAACAGATCCCGACATGCAGCGCCCCTGCTCCGGCCGAACAGGTTTCAGGCTTTAAAAGGGTGGGTTTTTTTCTTTCTTTTTGAATAACGCTGGATGCTTTGGTGGTGGCTGCGTTTCGCCAGCCGTGATTTCCCTGGATCCTTAAATACGCCCAGTGACATATTGCACATCCGTGACCAACCGTATCACCTCTCCCTGCCTCATTTCTTTGTCGGCAAAGAGCAAACAGAAATGCCGCCTTACTTAAAGGAAATTAATACAGTTAATTAACGCTTGGCCCTCCTAATATCCACGGGCCTGCTCTCCAGAGTCCTTGCGCTGCAGTGTCGCTAGTGTGAAGCGCGAGCAACAGTTAGACCAGATGTTTGCACACATTTAATGTTTCTTCATCTGGGGAAGGTTGAGGGGGGGGGAAAAGGGAACCCCAACGGCCAGCGGGAGCGAAGGGCTGGCAGTGCTCTCCTCCTCCTCCTCCTCCCCGGGGAGCCTCGGCCAGGTGCTTCCTGGGGTGACGCAGGACTTTGGGACACAGCTGCTGCACCAGCTGCTCCCGCGCCGCTCACAAAGCCGGGTTCCCCCTCCCGAATTCACGCGGGAGCTTACTGGGGGAGTGTGGGGGGGTAAGCGGGCTGCGCTCTGCCCCCTTCTCCCCCCCCGAGCTGCCACACTGCCTGCCAGCGCTCCGACTTTTCCAAGGTTTTTAGCACCGGCAGCGCTGCGAAAAGGCAGCTGCGAAGATAAATGAAAGGCGGATAGTGGTGGGAGAAGTAAGGGCTGGGGCTTTGCTTGCACATGAATGAGGGAAAACAGCCGAATCCCATCTCTGGCACAGCTGCTCCGGCCTCGCCAGCCTTGCTATGGAGCCGGGATGTGCTCCCAAGATTAGCCGTCTGGCGGGTGCTGCACAGAGATAAAGTCCTGTCTCCGTGGCTCCCCTCGGTCCGGTAGAGCCTCCGGAAGGCTGTTCACGCACTTTGTACCCCACCTGGATTTAACCCGCAGCCGTCGCCACGTTCGGGTGGGTTTTGGCTGCTTCGCACATGGGGGCACTCAGGCCGAGGGGTGTCTGCGGGTCCCTGTGCCAATGGGAAAGCGCAGCCCGGAGCTGCGGGCAGAGCCGGAGCTTGTCTCTACGCTGCAAAATCATCTCCTGGGAGTGGGAGCAGGCAGGCGGAGAGCTGGCGGGATGCAAATCTGCTTCCCGCTGCTTAGTTAAACCGTAGCGTGTGGGTGTCACCCGTAGGGTGGTCCTGCTCTCAGCAGTTCCCATACAGACCGGGCTGAGCTGTCGCACTGGAACGACTGGACTGTGTCGTGTGAAGGGCAGCGTGACTTCCCAGGGGGGCTGGGGGTGTCTCCTGCCAACGCTCCTGTTCCCAGCGCTTCGGTTCAGGTGTTGGTGAGCCGACAGCGCGGCACGGTTCTCATGGCAGGATGGCCCGCGGCGAGTGACGGGCCGCTGGGAAAAGCCCAGAGCCCCGCTCCGTAGTCCTGCCACTATCCTGACTTCACCCGCTCTCCGCCTCCGTCGCCTTTTTTCTATGGGAAGCGAAGTGATTTTCTGACAGCACAAACAGAACAAGTAAAGCTGACTTGAGGCATAAGGAGAGTATCACTGGTTCAGGAGTCTGATTCCAGATCCTTGTCCCCAAAAGCTGGGAACTGCTCATTTCCTCGCCTCTTGGCACCAAAGACTACACCCTCAATTCTTCTCCCGAGACATCAGGTCAGCTCCTCTTTTGGATGCTGTGCACGACAAATTCAGCCGTGTTATTTCCTTCTCTCGTACAATGTTATCAAAGCTCCGTATCAGCCTGTAGAGTCTTCCAGTAGAAGCCACAGGGACACAGAGCCCCCTCGCCCCCTGCTGTGCTCTTCACACCCCAACAGGGCCATCCCATTCCAGCTGCCGTAGGACGGAGCAGCGCGAACGCCTCCTTCCCACACCGGTTGCTAAAAGCCGCCCTGTTGGACAAGGCTCTTCCACCTCCCACACTCAAGGCTTGTGGAGGAATGGAGAGGCTGAAGCGTTCCAGCGGCACATTGTGCAAATAGCCTGGGAGTCATGAAGGAGTACATTTGGGAAGACGCCCTTTGACCTTGCCTTCTGTGCTTTAGCTCTTACCTAGACTCGGGAACTCTCGCCAGGCCAAGGTCACTTCCCAGCAGGTTCAGAGCACGGTCGTTGTCACCATGAACCCAAAAGGGCAGGTGAAGTGTCAAGAGCAAAACTTGCAGCTCACTCAGAGCTTCACTTGGAAGAGAAGAAGGGCTCAGGTACAGTATGGTGGTTTGAGAGGGGAAAAAACCACCACTTTAAGATACGACTGACACCAGCTTGGGGGTGTTAAATTTGGCTTCTCATGGGCCCAGGCTGGACCCTCCAGCAAAGCAGGTTTTGTCTCACAGCCGCTCAGCACCCCCCTCGCAGAGGGACCTTCTCCTGCCTGGGATGAGGACCTCCCTCACCCGACCATCCTCTCGGGAGCTCCTCATCCAGGCACTGCTTTATCCCTGCTGCCACAGCTGTCACCTCTACAGCGTATTCCAAGCTCTTAGGCTTGGAAGAGGCATCAGAATCGCCTACATACATCCTTATTTTGTCTATTTGTGTGTGTCCTCGTTTCGTTTAGCTACCGGGTGAGGCAGGTTCAGACTCAGGCAGACAGCACCGCCGCAGCCGTCGGCCCCGCAGAGGAGTATCTGGGCAAGGACCAGGCAACCCCGCTGAAGCCAGGGCTCCACACACAAGCGGGGCAGTCGCCCACAAAGGCTCCTCCAGCCGACTTCCAACAGCTGCATGCCCTCTGCAACCACTCACATGCGTTCCCAGTGGACTACAAGCCACCAAGGAGCAGTCCGTCCTGTGACCGTGTCACCCCAGGAATCCCCAGCGGGACAGATGGACTCTTTTCTTGCTGCACTGCAAAAGCCGGTCACATTCTTTCCCATTTCCACTGCTTTTGAGCATGTCCGGTTTGCACGTGCTATGAACCCCCCAGCCAAGCCCCAGTTTGACTCGCCTGGTCTGAAAATCCGGCCACGCTAAGTGATCCAAACAGCTACTGCATAGGAAAGGTCATGCTTAAAAAAAAAAATAAAAAAAAATAAAAATTGCCCCAAGCTGGTAACACAAAGGCACAACCGATCCCAAAAACACACTCCGTGCATAACTCCTCTACATATAGCACAAGCAATAATTGTTACTTAATATATTTTACCTTCATAATGATGACAGTAAAAAAAAAAAATCAAAAATTAGGATTTTATTATTATAGAAAGCACAGTATTATAATATTCAGAGAGCGATTATAGAGAAATAAACTGCAAATGAGTTTGGCAGAAGGTCTGACATTGGCTTGGTGTACTCCGACTGCACAAGAAGTCCATTCACAATGGACAGAGCTCCTTCAAACAGCTCGCTGCCCCCTCTTTCGCCTGGTTTAAAACCAAAAACCCAGGTATTCCTACAAGCATTCTGATCAGCGTAATTACAAGTTACCTGAGTTTATGTTCTTAACATGATTCTATGCTGTCAGAAAATCAGGACCTGGATTACACAGCAATTATGAACACATATCAAAAGCAGAGGTGAAAATACTTTTATTACAGAGCATTTAATTTGTTTTCCCCTTCCTCATCACCAGTCCCAAGGAATTGAGAGAGACGAAAGTTCTTCTAAGGAAAAAAAGTTACCTCCTCCAACAATCTGGTATGAACACACAGGTTGAAAAGTCAAGATTAGCACCCTAAAATATTAACAGTGGCAGACAGACATTACACTGGCTCCCATTACGCCTTATTTTCTCCCCTCCCTTATCTGCTGGACTTCAAAACCGGCATCAGAAAACCCAACACATTCTGCTCAGGTTGGCACGCTCCAGGAAGACAAACACAACCCGGCAAATAGAAACAGCGCGTGGCTCGGGGAATTATCCAAAGGTCGCGTTTGTGCTGAGGCAGGGAAACGGAGTTGGGAGTCACACACCAGTTCCTCCCATGTGAGGGTATCTGCACGGGGTTCTGGTTACTTCCACCACCACCAGTCATCCGCGATGCCTCCCAGTTGGCGTGCACGGGGGGGTGCATGGACACCTGGGGTTGGTCCGCTCCTGCAGGCAGGGATCATCCTCGCACTCCTACCCTGGCTCGGTTAAAAGCAGAGCTTGAACCACCCTCCCGGGGCAAGAAAGTCTTGCGGCACCGATACGGAAGCTCTTCGGCAGCCTCTCCTCCCTGACCCGGCTGGGCGGCGCTGGGGTGGTTATTGCCCAGACACAGGGATAGTGGCCAGGACAAAGCAGGTCCTCACAGGTTCACACCTCACAGCAGCCACAACCTCCGCCAGCACCAAACACCTCCACGGCACTAATTGGACGAAGCGCGGGGTTTTGCTTTCCGAAACACCCTCCCCTTCACGGAAAGGATCAAACGCGCTACAGAAAACCTGCACTAAACCAAATGTCACGCAGCCATTTAATTTTCAACTTTGTTAAATAATGTAATCATCCCGGAAACGGTTCTTCAGCAATCCTGACAGCCAGCCCCAGCGTCCTCCAAAGAGAAGCGCGGCACAGTGGGTATGCTGGGGCAGCATGCAGCGGCAGTAAATAAGCCTGAGCTCGCTTTGTTCCTTCGTAAAATAAATGATTAATAGCTCAGTAGAGTCAGTCTGCTATTCAAGGCTCGCTGAAAACTTTTGATCAGTTTGGTTCATTAACCTTTAAAACCGCCTCTAAAAGAAGCTTCAAATCTAGAAGGAGAAGCACCATTTAAAAATGAACACTTCGATTTTATCCAGTAAGCCTAATTTTTGACAAATAGAGCTGAGCATTGAGACACACTGCTCCTCTTTAGAGGCACTCAGCATGTCATGGTCAAGTGTCAAGGAAGAAATGCCAAGGGAAAATAAAGTCGATGTAGACAAACAAACCCACATTCGTCTTAAAATTCAAAACCTGCGAGGGCTGGGGAGAGAAAACGGCGCTTCTTTGTGATTCTTAAGCATTCGGCCGATTCGCAGGTGGCTTCCCCAACTGTCTCTTTATTTCTTTGGGTTTTAATGCTAATAAAAAAGAACACAAATAGGGGACTCAATGCCCCACACAATGCACTGGGGGAGGGCAGGGAGTGTAACTTCTGTATCCGAAAAGTCTGACTCAGACAAATTACTTCTAGTTCACTTCCTTACTACACGCCTGCATTGTTCCAACACCTCGGTAGCAGAAGGGGTTCATCCCCAGCTATCTGGTCCCAGAAACAGCAATGCGGGCTAATGCCATTAAAGAACTGTTCCAATTACTTCCCCAGGGAAAGAATTGACTTGCAGCTTAACATCCTGCCCCAACGCACCAGGAAAACCAACCGTCCGCAAGCACCCAGCTAGTGGCTGCTGCTATCCGGGACCCGCTCCCGGGATGAGCTGCAGTTCGTCTTCCAGGGATGGCAGCTGGTTCCCGGCTCAGAAGTACAGATGGTTGGAGGCTCAGGCACAATTTGCTCTGAAAGCGAGGTTGGGGATAGATTCCCAAGAGAAAAAGGGCATTTTGAAGCAAGGGCGACTGATGGCCACTGCTGCCAGGTTGATGTTAGAAACTTGCTAATGGCTTTTTTTTTTTTTTGCTGTCTAGTGAGGACAGAGGTACCTCGGTAGCGTAAAAAGGACAGGACAGGTCACTTGTCCATCACACGGCCAGAGAAGCGCTTCGCAAGCAGCCACACGGCTGCAGCAGTAGAACCGCTTGCAGAAGAAAATGATTTCGCCTCTGAGGGAATCACAAGCCTTTCTCAGAGAAAGGAATGCCAGCTATAAATTAAAAAGGTTAAAAACTTCTTGTAGACACACGGCTCACAAAACCAGCCTGCACGATCTTTCGCTACAATAATTACACACGGTCAAGGATTTGCGAGTCTAATAGCTTTAGGGAGGAATTCTCAAGCTGTCAGATTGTGGAAGGGTTTTCTGAAATCCCGTCAAAGCTTGTAGGACTTCAGCAATATTAGCAGAATGCTAAGATTCTTATTTGGAACAATAAGGGGGCTTCCAACGTAGAAACAAGAGTGCGACACTCACGCTGCTTCAGATATCCACCAGCGGTGCAAATAAAGATACGACATTTATAAGGAAATCAGACCTCCTCTGTGGCTTCAGTATTTTTTCTGTACTCAAATCTTCAAGCTTATCTTCACCAACAAAATAATACAAAGAAACAAACCCCGTTCCTAACTTCTATAGTTTTCCTGGGGTGCACCTGATTAAATACTGGTTGGCTTTCGAATTCAAGTATTCCGCAGAGACCGTAACAGCAGGTGAAGTTAAAAGTCCAGGGCACCACAGACAGTTACTATGGCAAAGCAGTATCTTGTTTTTTGGGCACCAAAGTCATGGATTTGCATGGGACGAGCACGAAGAAGCTTGTCACTACACTGTAATCTCATGGTGAACGTAGTTAGACTCGGCGCTAGATTCACTTCAAGAGCCACAAGACCCTACTCCTACTCAACCTGGGCCACCCAGGATGCGATTTGATCCCAAACATCCCGGCACCAGGCAAAAGATGGGGAGAACATTTCATTCTCCCTCTTGATAAAGAACAAAGCAGCACTCCGAATACGCGTAACAGGAATAAAAGAGCTGAGGAGGACAAAGGAAAATCACTTAAGAAGAAATTGAGAATTTTTTTTCTACTCAGGAGCTACCTCAACTTAAACGCACTGTTTCAGCCATACCATTGGCTATGACTAATTGCGAGAGCCTGGAGTGCAGAGACTGCGAAAGGCGACGAAGAACAGCATCAGCAGGATTATAAAATGACGCAGTCGGGTCAGGATGGAAAATCAGATGGGCACAGGAAGAGCGACCAAAACAGTGCCGACTGAGCCAAAGGGGAATGGTTAGCACAGGCAACTTAATGACTCTCTTGCAAACATCACCACATAAAACCAGCGTGTCAGGAATTATTTTAATATACACCATGAAGGGAATGGTATAGTGTTATACGGCAGCACAAGTGCTCTGCACTAGTAACAGATTGACTTTATTCATTTCCAAACAGTTTTTCCTTCTTTCTCAGCTCTCTAGTCAATCACCTGTTACAGCCCAGCATGTGCTGCACTATTCCTGGGGCTCAGAAGTGTATTTTTAAGAGGGAAATTCACTCTTACATTCAACTGCAACCTCAACCTTGCTCAGCAACAAGCCTGCACGAACTGCAGGTACATTCAAGTCTGATTACAGCTCACACATGCCACTGCTGTGGAGGGGAGATTTGGGACCCAAGAGAAACCCATGTGCTTATCTTCCACCAAAATAAAAAGTGCTTTTTAAAAGTGTTGCTTGCTTCTCCGTATAAAGTACCCAGTGTAACATCCGAGGGCGTGCAATGCGCCTCAGCATGTTTTCAAAGGAGCCTAAATTGCGTAACTGTTTTTGGTATTTAGTTCAAGCAGCTTTTAAAAACTTGACAAATAAGTTTAAAGTAATTACAGGGTATTAATTAGCGCACTCTGCAGAGGGACAGATTCAGCCCAAGTGCATGGAAGAAACTGAGCAGAAATAGTCCTTTCGAGCCTGACACAACAGACTTGTACCAGACAATCTTAACCCTTTTATTCTCAAATATCTTATTGTCTCCCTGAGGGAAAACTGCAGAGAAACACTCTTAAGGAGCACACAGGTGTCCTTTTAACAGTTTAAACAAGATTTCCAGTTGTCCACAGAAATCAAGGAATGACGTTCCTGCTTTCAGACCCGAGCAGGTCATCGCGCTCGCGCATCGCGCTCCCATCGCGCTATGGTGAGCACAGCAACACAGAGAAACGCTTCTGTCTTGCCAGCACTCAGACAATCCCTAGGACATTTCTTCATGATTAGACATGATCACGGTTAGACTACTTACTGTCAGGCTGTCATTTTATCAGTATATTTAGTCTCTTCAAAAATAAAAACACATACTTGTAGGGAACTTAAGGCCTCTTTTAAAAAAAAGACTTATTTTAACTCAAGATTCCCAAGGCATTTTACTCTCTCACTGAGAACAGCAACAAATTTCTGCGGGTTATTTACTTGCTTTAAACAGAGGGAAGAGGAGACTAATCAGAACATTTTGGCCAGAACACAAAAAGCAACTGTGCCTGATAGATGTTAATTTAAAAAAAAAAAAAAACAAAAATCACCAGTTGAGCAACAGAATAACCTTTTTCCTTAGCTGCTGGAAGGTACCATCCCGTTCAAAGGTGTCTGGCAACGAACCACCTACTTGCTGTCTGTCCTTTTGTTGTAAATGAGGAAGTCAGAAATGTCATGCCATACGTTACTATCGTCGTACAGGTAGGTCATGGAGGACTGCAGAGAAGGCTGCAGAGTTTGTCGGTGGTATTCAAAGAGCCAGAGAACCGTTCCCCAAACCAGAGCAGCGACAAGTGGAAAGGGATCCTGCTTTGGCTGTGGGACGTAGCCCTTTTCCACTGCCAGCCGAGACAAGCCGAACAGGATACGGGACAGCAGGTACATAATGATCTGCATGAAGAAAAAAACCCAAAGAACATTAGGTAAATAACCTGACCAGATATATTAGCCAAGTTAAGTGATTTAGAAGCGATAAACCAGGCAAGAGGGGTGGAAACAATTTACCCATCTTGACAGCAAACAGGCTGCAGGCTCACATATATCCTGTAGTCTTTACAACTGGAGACTTTTGTGTCTTCCCTATGTCCTCAAAGTCCTGCTTCTTTTCTGGTGCTCTAATTTAGTAATCAACAAGTTCCACTTGATGCAACACAGCTTTGCAGTTGCACAACTTTGATCTTTGCTCAGTTAAAGCTACCTTAGCTGCTAGTGGTGAGCAGTCACAGAGCAGCCCTGCTAACCTGCCGGGCAGATACAAACTCCACAGTCTTGACACATCCTAAAACGGGCCTGACACTGTGCTCTTGCAGGGTATTGCGTAAGCAAAACACTTTTAATTAATCTGTATCTGTGTGTTTTACTGACTGATTAAATCTGTGACTGTGCGTTAACAACCAGCTTTAAATCAAACGTCCCCTGAGCAGCTTTTGTCAGTTTAACCAGTCAAGCGTAGCTCAGTGATTGACGGTGCTCCACGCTCACAATATTCAAGCTAAAGGGTTTAACGCCGTGAGTGGGCAGAGTAGGGGCGCTCACAGCGCCAGTGACAGCTGGGGTAACCCAAGAGCTTTGGATCGCTTGCCTTCCTAGGGATGCAACTGCAGCTCTGGAGGTAAACCTGAGCTTTTTTGGCCCTCAAACTGCACACACCCTTCACAGAGACATGCAACCACGTCCAGGGTTTGAGAGCAGGGCAGCCAAACCCAGAACTTGTGCGAAGAGAAATACAGTAAAAGCGTAACACCACAGGGTAAGAACCACCAGAAACACGCCAGGCTACACCAACTGCTTCCTGGCACACAGTCATCCATTGGTTAGGCTTTTTGTCATGGAAACTTAAAACAAACGCATTTACCTGGCTGTTGATGGGATTGTTCTCACCGAACACCAGCCAACCTCCAATGCAGGCTGCAAAGAAAGAATGAAATGGAATTTTTTTCCCCTGTAGTTGGGACTGCAACGCCATCAGCCCCTTGTAGGTGAACACAAAATACGCCAAGTTCCGGGAATGAGTGTACGTAGCCTGAGCAATCAATTTCAATTTCTCTCTTAAACTGAAGGAAAGAAACAGACAATTAGGAGAGCAGAAAGGCAAGTACCACAGCAGTCACTCAGCCTGCACGCTACGCCCCTCTGGCCTGCCCAGCTAGACGGACAGCTTGGGCACCCCACAGAACACCCGTTTCGTGAGGGAGGACATACCCCTTCACCTCTGGCTCATCAGAATCCAGCTCTGCTTAGACTGTGCTCCTGTCTAATTCTATAACGAGTCACGCAGCCTTTTTTTTTTTGCCTAAGTGCAAACCTCTGGCATAAGCAGGGAAAGCCACAGCAAGCACTGCGATAGCCCAGCTGCCCTTATTTGAAGGGAGTGCAGAACGCTGCCATTGGCGTCTGCCGCTTTCTCCTCTGCCCACTGGTTCTCTCCAGTCATCGCACAAGTGGTTGACCCTCACGAGTATGTACATCTATGGAAGGTGGTGCGTCTGAATTGTCCCATGTAGCTATTAGGATAATGACTATGACTGTGCCTCACGTATCTTTCTCCTTTTTAAACCCTCTGGGAACACAGAAGATCGAATGCTTGACTGGAAGCATTCCAAGCAGCTAACACAGAAACACTGAACTCAGATTCGTACCTTCCACTCTTGAACAAGAAAGTCATCACCAGGGCATGCGGGGCACGAATTTTTGCTCCATAACTGCAAAAGCGAATAGATGTTTCAGACTTTCTGCACTGTGCTATCAAAGAAAAGTAATTTTATTCAACTGACAGCCAAAAGGTGCCGCTTAACGGGTCAGCCCAGCAGTAGCAACACACCAAACCAGGAGCCCAGGCCCCAGCCCTAAAAGAACGTGCCCCCAATAAGCCAGGCCCAAAGGGGACCCCCAAAACCACTTAAAACCCCGCGTATCGGTGAGGGAGACGGAAGCGCCCGCCCGAACCGCTGCCACAGCAGCCCTGGCCTCCCGCGCCCCCCGGGACGGCTGCGGCCCGAAGGAACCGAGACCACACCGCTCCCCCGCCGGGCCCGGCGCCGCCTCCCGCCCCTGCCGCACTCACACGGCCCCGTTGCGGAAGCCCTTGAGGACGGCGAGCGCGGCGCGGTAGCGGTGCTGCTGCAGGAGGGCGTTGGCGGCGCGGAGAAGGGCGCGGAGCGCGTCCCCGCCAGCCATGGCTCCCCCCCCGCCGGCACCGGCCACGGCTGCCTGCATCGCGCTCGCTTCCGGGGGCGGGGCCCCGCCCGCCGCGCGCATAGGCTATCCCGGCTGCCTATCAGCGTTTCTAGCCAATAGGCGACGCCGTCTTAACCGCCCATTGGTGGGGAGTTTCTGTGCTGCAGCCAATGGGAGCCGTGCGGAGCATCCCGCCCACCCCCTCCCGCTGAGGGCGGCGGCAGGGCCGCGCTCGCCGCTCTCGGTCCCGCGGGGTGGCCCGGCCCATGGCGGCGGCGGG
>VZSF01000230.1:136969-162673 GCA_013398295.1 Chionis minor
CGCTCCCCCGCCGCTGCCCCCCATCCCTCCTCCGGCGGCGGCGCGCACCGGCGCGGCCCCGGGGCAGACGGGGGCGGGGCGGGACCGCAGCGGGCATCCCCCGCCGGCGGCCCGGAGCTCGCCTCGCCCTCCCCGGTTCCCCTGGGGCACCCCGTCACCTCCCGGCCTTGTGCCACCTCCTCGCTGTGCCGCTGGGCATCCCCGCACCGCCTCTCCCGCTGCCCTGTGCACCGGGCAGCCCCCGTTAGCCCGGCGACCGGCGACCCGGGGCACCCCGTCGCCTCCCTGCCCCTGTGCCCTGTGCATTGGGGCGCTCCCGTCACCTCTGTGACCAGTAAAGCGGGATCACCGGTGTCCAGGGCAGCCCAGTCGCTCCCTGTCCCTGTGTCCAGCACGCTGGGACACCACCGTGCAGCAGGACGCCTGTGACGGTGTGCTGGGGTCCCCCCGTCCTCCCCGCAGCCCGGGGGTCACCGCCGTGCCACGCTCCCCACCTGGGACAGTCCCCCGGTGGGTGCTGGCCCCTGTGTGCGTGCATTAGTGCGGTGGCTCCGTGTGGCACATCCCCTGGGACAAGCAGGGCGCAGCCAGGGCAGTGCCTGGCTCCTGTCCCCTGCAGCGGGGAATGGTCATGCTCCTGTTCGACTCGCTGCTGCGTTGGGACGCTGTAACGGGCAGGTGCTGTCCGAGGGGGGATTCTTGGCCATGCAAAGCTGTGGCACTCTTGACACTGAGCTTAAGGTCAGCCCCTTTGGACAACAACTATTTCACAAGGCGTTTATTTCCTAAATTGGATTACGCCCATCTTTTCCTTTACGTGGGGGAACGCCGCTGACTGGAAGGCCTTGCATCAGGATCATCACCTGCAAACAGCACCTGCGATCGCAGTGGCAGAACGAAGAGCAAAGAAGAAATGTTTCTCTCTATTTTGTCAGGTTACGCGGTGCATTTGACAGTGCTCTGTGTATAATCAAGTTCCCCGTTTCCTCTTCGCAATCAGCTCCTCATTGTGCGGACTGCCTCACAGAATTCAGGAGAGCAAAACATTTTAGCAAGTTAAGGAAAAAAAGTGTGTTCTTTTTTTTAAGCCCACAATAATTGGCGGCTTTTACTAGCTGAGTTTGTTTGTTTTGTCTTGTTGATTCAATTACAAGTCGATGGTGACTTGGCATTTGTGTGTGGTGCTGAGAGCAGCCTTGTCCTCAGCGGGTGCTGAGGGGCAGAGGTGCATTTTCGCCTGTCACTAAAGCACCTGGCGCTTGTGTCAGCAGAAAAAAAAGACTGCGTGAAAATCAGGGCATGAGGGAAAAGTGGCACCTGGGTGAAACGGATGGTCTTGCTTCCTTCTCTAATCTGAAAGAAATCTGAAAGGGGGAAAAAAAAAAAAGCACAAATGAGTAGTCTTGTGCTTTTCTCCTGGATTCCCCAAATTGCCTTGGTTTTGTTAGGTTCTGGTGAAAACCTCCTGCCACCAGGAGAGAAAAGCTGGGGTTTTTTAGGTTTTATGACTGTTAAGAACATCCTGTGGGCTGGTGCTGGCTGTAATCAGTGCAGGATCAATCCCCAGCTTTCTCCTGGAGTCTGTGGATGGCCATGAACAGCGTCTATGTAACCAAGTAGCTCTGCTTGCTTGTCTTCGTGGCTTACTAAACCTTGAACTTGGTGGTTTCCCTCTGTGTTAAGTGTGGCGTTGTGCATTTACCTCGTGAAACTGCAGGGACTCCATAGGCATTTGCGTGAGTTGCCAAATGAATGAAGAGCAACTTATTTCTGTTGTCCTGGGCCACTTTTCTGCGGCAGAAGGCCGAACGCAACGCTGGCATTGCTGCTGCATCGTTGTCGTGTTGTCGCCTGTCCTTGGGTCTTGGACTCTCCTCAGGCTTCTTCCTGCTGGTGGGATCAAGGCAATCATCTGGCTTTTTTATTTGGAAGATCTGTCTATGGAAAACGCAGTTGTGCAGTGCCAGGCACACTGAGTGTGGCATTCTTGATACAAGCTGTTCTTAATTATCCCCATTATACACTAAACCTGAATTTTTGATCTCCCTTTTTCTTTTGTGTCCTGCTAGCTTACTTCTGCTGAAGAATGAATGGCTGCTCCATTTCACTCTCTGGTTTAGATGTGCCAGCAAGAGCTTGCGGTGCTGCCTTTGCAGTTGACCAGGAGGTTATTTGTAGAAAAAGAGGTATATTCTAAAGCAAGGCTTTGGCTGGTGTGAAAAGATCCACCGAGGAGCGCTCCGGCGGTGTTCTGCTGGCAGGGCTGTCCTGTGGGGCTGGTTGCAGCTCTCCAGGCGGGCAAAGGCTTGCAGAACTGGACCTGCAGCTCTCCAGGCGGGCGAAGGCTTGCAGAACTGGACCTGCAGCTTTGTGGTGCCTCTGTGTGATTTATGTGAAAGGGTTCCCATAGGCACGGTGGTAATTTTATGGCAGCATGTGAAGCAGTGTGATCTGCTGCTTTCCAGGAGCTACTCCTGCCCTCTGCTCCCCGGCAGCTGGGGAACGGTTCTCTCCTCTCTCCCAGGGGCGTGTGNTTATTTGTAGAAAAAGAGGTATATTCTAAAGCAAGGCTTTGGCTGGTGTGAAAAGATCCACCGAGGAGCGCTCCGGCGGTGTTCTGCTGGCAGGGCTGTCCTGTGGGGCTGGTTGCAGCTCTCCAGGCGGGCAAAGGCTTGCAGAACTGGACCTGCAGCTCTCCAGGCGGGCGAAGGCTTGCAGAACTGGACCTGCAGCTTTGTGGTGCCTCTGTGTGATTTATGTGAAAGGGTTCCCATAGGCACGGTGGTAATTTTATGGCAGCATGTGAAGCAGTGTGATCTGCTGCTTTCCAGGAGCTACTCCTGCCCTCTGCTCCCCGGCAGCTGGGGAACGGTTCTCTCCTCTCTCCCAGGGGCGTGTGCAGCGTTTGCACCCTCTTCTTGGTAAAATAATGAAAAAGCTGTTAATGGAGTCAGTGTTGTTTGCTTCACACTGGAGATGCAGGAGAAATGAGTATTTAGAGTATCTTTAAAGTGCTGTGGATTATATGGGTTCTCCCTGTTGGCTATGTAACATCCTGGTTGTCCAGGGGAAATTTAAAAGGGCAAGAGGAACTTGCCATGGGAAGATGAGGTGGTGGCTTCTGCTGTGCTGTTCCTTTATGCTGTGATCTGCATCTCGCTGTCCTTCCTGGTCCTGTTTGCTGAGTGACCTCTTGTCAGGAGCTATGCTCGCTGCTTGGAAATGATTGGCTACGGATTTTCTTTTTACTGTGGCATGTAATTCTGAGCTTTACAGTTTTGTTTTGCAAAAATCTTGAAGAAAAGTGAAAAGCAACATAGGGAGGCCCCACTTTTCTTTTCTCTCTTAAACCACAAGGTAAAACAGAACCCTGGCATGCCATTTGTTTTATTTGGGGGTTCCTTGTTATAAAGGGATGGTAGGAAGGAGCGGCGCATAAAAATCACTCCTTTTCGCTATTTTTTTTTCCATAATCAGATTGTTCTATGTGTCTTCACATCTGATTTCTAAAAAAAAGGGAGTGTGTCAGGCTTGATCCCCCACTCGCACGCTGCTGGCCAGGTTGTTTCCCTAGATGAGTGGTCCTCATCTCCTATATTTATCTGGAATATTTTAGAATGTTTTAGCTGTAGTGAAAAAATATTTGTGCCAAAGCAAGTGAGCCGATTCTGACAACAAATCTGGCTGGGTGTGTGTGCTCTGGCGGAGTCCTGAGGGAAAGGGAAATAAGAGAGAGCAACCGGCAGCTCTTGAGAGCAGCCGGTGGAGGAGCACAGTCCTGGGAGTGAGGGGAGCCATGGATGGTCCTGCTCTCCCATGTCTCCGCATATCCAGATGGTAGCTGGTGGCTGACCAGGTCCCCCCAAAGCATCCGTCCCAGGAACTCGCACTTAATATTTCCTCTTACAGCTGTATCTAAATCCTCCTGTAGTTCATAGTCCTGTGTCCAATCAGATCTGGGAATGCTGGTTTTGAAAACAGGGAGGTGTTTCTACCGCTGCTGCCGAGACAGAGTTCCTGCGCACCAAGGATTTGTCTTCAGAGAGCTCGGTGCTTGTCTGTGCACACTGTGTCCCCAGGGACATCCACCCGGGCTGCTACCCTGTCTGGCTCCTGACATCCCAAATATCTACTTCTTAGCTCTTCTCGTACCCGCTGTTTGTGAGCATCCTTCCTCTCTGCAGCAAATGCCTGAAACCAAGCCCTCTTTTGGCTTTCCTTACCCTCCTTTCCTTTTCTTCTTCTATCAAAGGAGTGTGTGGAGACGGGTGGGAGTGTTGCTTTAGTTGGTAGTTAATGCTGTGGGGTGGAGGAGGATGAGAAAGTGACGGTGGCTCTGCGGGAGAAGACAGGAGCGGCCAACAAGCTGCTTCCTTCCATGACTTGTGAGCGAACTCCCAGAGCCCAAGCGCTCCATGTTCAGGCTGTGCTTGATTTACCGCCCGTGCTTGTGTCTCCTTTCAGGAATGGATAATCAGACAGTGCTGGCTGTGCAGTCCTTACTGGATGGTCAAGGAGGTGTGACGGATCCATCTGCTCAAAATGTCAACTCTTCCACCGCCATCCAGTCGATGGGTGAGTCCTAGTAGCACCGGGAGAGAGAGAAGAGGGGCAGGGACTGCAGATTTCTTCCTGCAGCGTGGATTTGTGACTATTGGAAACGCCAGCACAGCGGCTGTACATGCAGGGTGCTGCTATGGGTGTTGTGAGCCCTCAGCAGAGCAGGAAGGAGAAGACAAGTGCCCAAGCGGGCTGAGATGCTTTTGGAGGTAGCTGTGACAATAGATTTGACCATGTGTTTCCAGTAACGGCGTGAAGGGAGGGAGCAGTCACTAGTGCTTGTTAGTTACTGTTCATGTTTTTTATTTAATAAGCCATTCCTTATCCTCTGGGGCTGAACGACTACTCCAGTCATGGAGTATCTCACCTGTGTGGATGAATATGGGACCTGGTCTTTTACGTGCACGTGAACGCTCACAGGGCTTCGCTAGGACTTGCTGGGTGGATAACAAGTTATCCTCTGGGGGAGTTGTAGTCTGCATCCCCAAAAACGTTCTGCTTCAGGCTGTGAATCAAATGAGGTGCAGCTTTGAGTCCAACTGGATCAAGTACAAAATGGTGTGTACTTGTGTGGTTTGCTAATGCTGCAGTTTTCATTTAGGACACGGCAAGTGCATTGTCTTCTTTCTGCTTCGAACGTCAAGCAGAGGCCCTAGAAACCAGCAGTCTTGTGGCGGGGTGGGTTTTGGACACAAGCTGCCATTGACTCTGTGCCCTGATCCAAGTTACTTCTCTTCCTTTGTGCAACCTGAGTAATAAAATCTGCCTCAGCCAGCATAATGTAGGTCCTCTGGAAGAAGCTGCTTTGACTAAAAGCAGAGGGAGCTACAGGAGCAAGGCTGGATTGGTTATTTATGTCTTTGGGATGAGAAGATGGACAACTGGATTCAGTTTGTCACAGGGAGGTGGCACGTTTTGTATATGGGAGCAGGGCTGAGATGGGCTCGATCACATCAGTTGGCTTTAGGGAGAGCTTGGGACTGGGGAGGAGGGACAGTTTGGCCCTTGCAGCTGATCTCTCGGGATGATGACGTCCTTGAGGTGCTAAGATCCAAAAGGCGTCTGTTTTCCTACGGCTGTGGTTGTTAGGTGTCGCGCTGCAGAATGCAGAAGAAAGCCCACAGCAGTGATCTGATCCTCTTAATTGCAGATGACGAAGACGTGTTCCTCTGCGGGAAGTGTAAGAAGCAGTTCAACTCACTGCCTGCCTTCATGACCCACAAAAGAGAGCAGTGCCAGGGAAACACCCCTTCCCTCTCCACGGTCTCGCTGGCCACCAGCAGTGTGTACACCCCCTCCATCACATCGGTGCAGCAGGCTCCGAGTGCCAGCCGGCAGGTACCGTGCTGCGGGGGGAGGCTCGTGCTCTGTCACCGTGGCTTTGGGAGTGGGGGGAACCTTGGGTGGTGCTCTCGGATCCAGTGGTGCCTCGTGACTGACCTCTCCTCTAGGAGGCTCGGCTGTGGGCCTGTTGGCTTTGACCTCATGTTTAAAGCTGCCTGGTCCCCTGCAGTGAGGTCTCCTCCAGCACGAGTGTCTTTTTTTCAGGACAGGAGGGGTTTGGTATTGTATCTGTGCTACAGCCAGGCTGGTTGCACTGAAAAGCCCCAGTGTCACAGCCTGGTGGGCTGGCCACGTGCCTGCGAGCACACTGGGCGGTGCTCAGGGTGGAATGGCTCTTGCTCTTCCCTGGGCCGTGGGCAAAAGAGGAGGGTGATGTCTGGCAGCTTCATCCTTTCATCCCTCCTCTCAATCTCCTGCAGATAAACCCATGTAATGTGGTGTGATGAGCCTTAAGGGAATATTCTCTCTGGAGTAACTCTCCTTCCCAACAGACTTCTCAGGAGCAAGTCCCTTGTGCATGACACGTAGCGTGCCTGCAATCACGGTGGTTTCTGAAGTGCTTTCAAACCAACTGCTTTTTTCAAGTCAGCATAGTGCCAGTGGATGGTGCTGCCCAGGGCTGCGAACACGGGCTGTTTCCACCCAGAAAATGGGACAGCCTTTCTTCCCTCCTATAATCTGACTCTGCTCTTGAAGAGATGAGCCTGACATTCACCGTCTGCAGCCAGAGCAGCCTCCCTCAGTTCTCCACCTTTCCTAACTGGGGGAATCACCCAGCAAAGGCTTGAACTTGTCTGTGACCAGTTTGTCCTGGAGATCTTGTTTAATAAGCCCTGATAGGAATTGTAGCCAGTGGCCACTTTCCTGAGCCACTGTGATATTTTTTTACCTCCTTTTCTGAAGACCATTTCTGGAGCTGCTTTGTTGTTACGGCTAGAAACTACAATGGACTCAGCAGGAAGCTGTAGATAGTTACTGTGGCTTATCCAGAGGCTGTGAAAGCAGAAACCCTGAGGTTCAGTAAAACCAGTGTCGTCATTTTTTGTTTGTTATTTTGTCCTATTGCTGGTCAACAATGCATCCTTTTTTTTTTCTTTCTTTCTTTCAGCAAATTTCTACGTACATCACTGTTCCCCCATCACCTTTGATTCAGACCCTGGTGCAGGGAAACATCCTAGTTAGCGATGAGGTGCTGATGTCAGCCATGTCTGCTTTTACATCCTTGGACCAGCCCATGCCAGCAGTGCAGCCCCCAGCGCAGGTAAGGAGCACGTGTGGGTGCTGGGAGTTGCGCTGCATGGGGCCACGCTTGCGCAGCAGGGAAGTCCTGTCGGTCCCTCAGACTCTGGAGGTCTGCTCTGATGCTGAATCCTGGGCACCTTCCCAAAGTGACAGCCAGGTTCAGGAAGGAGTGATGGATAAAAGACGGGATAGCTCCAGGGCTTGCTTTCCGCTGGTGTCCTTGTTGCTGGATGCCCAAATATTTGTAACATGGTCTCTCCAGCTTTTTGCTGAGCCCCCGTATAATGGTTGGCTTCCAGAGCCCTTGTCAGTTTGCCCCATGGATCCCTCTCCTCCTGGGATGGTTGTTTCAGGCTCTCCCCAGGGCTGGGCAGGCTAGATACGTTCTCCACACTCTGAAAATGTTCTTTGTAACAGCAGGATTAAAAGCTTTAAAAACAAAGGAAAAAAAGGAGTGGGGTTTTGGAGGAGATGATGTCTACTGGCAGGTCATGCCGACCCTCTGGACAGTCTGGTCCAACCTAACGGTTGAACAGTGCTGCATTGTGTCAAGACATCGTCGCTGTTCCTGCAGGTGCTGTTTTGAATTGGGATGGGGAACGTGTTTGAGGGAGCAGCCTCTCCAACTTGTCGCTGCTAAAGCGGTGCTGCGTTTTCAACATCTTGTCTGTCTCTCCCTGTTCTGGTTTTAGAGCAGCTTGAGTATGCATGCTGGGGCTGGCTACCTCTCGCAGCCCCCACCTCCTCCGCCTCCCCCACCGCCACCCCCTCCTCAGCCTCCCCCGCCTCCCCCACCGAGCCTGGGGGCTCCGGGGCAGCCCAGCGGCAGCGGCGTGGTCGAAGTGTACAGTGCTCCTGCTCCCATGGCACCAACCAGCACGGTGGAGATCCAGACGCTGGGGATGCAGCCCTATCCGCCCATGGAGGTAAGGCCAGGGGCTCTTCACAGGGGCTCTGTCCTCCTGGGCCTTTTCCAACAAGCACGGCTGCTCGGGAGTCACCTGGACTAGGAATACAGAGTTAGAGTCTGGGAAGATGTGTTGGGTTATTTGACAATGCTTATTTCCTCTGGGAGAAGGTACTGAACAGAAAGATGTCGGCAAGATGACAAGGATTCTGAGAGCAAGAAAAATAGTTAAGAAGGTTTGTTAAAAAGTTAAGAAGCGCTTGGCTGGTGCGGATTTAGGAGACCCAAATGTCTGCTGTGGTTGAAGGATACATGCAGGTGTTGGGAGCGAGAGGGAGCTGAGGTGAGGGGTTTTACCTCCCAGAGGGGTGCAGAGCAGCAGCGTGTGCTCTGCAGGCTTAACTGGAGAGAAGAATTTCATCTGAATATCAATAAGCAGGCTTGACGAGGCAGCTTCTCCTAAAGACAGGCAGAGGCAGGGGTGGATTTACCAGTGGGTCAGCCGTTCACAGCCCTGACATTAGCACCACTCACAACGAAAACTACCGGGTGTAGCAGGTTTGTCAGCCTTATCTTTGCAGCTGGCATCTGATGTGGAAGTGTTGGTGGTCAGACATAGACAGGGACGTTGGATATTTAGTGCTCTGTATTAATTTATCAGGGTGGGCAACAGAGATGCCCTCAAACCATGTCACCCCAGACTGAGGCCTCTGTCTTTTTCTCTAAGCGTCCTTTTTGGATATTTCTAATATGTAAACAGCTGTGCTTTGCCACATGGAGTTTTCTTGTGCTTTCCTTCCCTTCTGCGGTCCTGCCAGGGCAGGCAGCAGGGCCTGGCGACCCCTGCCTGCCTTCAGGGGTGGTGTGAACCCATGGGGTTAGTGTGATCGTTCTGATAACCTGCTCTGGAGGGAAGAGAAACTTCTAGGAATAAGACAGAGATGAGGGATGAGATGGCTCTTTCATAGTGTTTCTTTGCTGTCCTGTTCCGGCTCTAATAACTCCTGGACGCTTTGTGATTTTCAGTGAGTTTCAGACTGTGCAGGGTGTTAGTTTTATTTAGGGACACACTTGAACTGGTGAATGAGAAATTTGATGCAGTTTGGCAGGAGGCAGAAAACTCAACCAGACTAATACAGCTTGGTATGGCGAGCGTTCCTGGAGATGGAGGTTAGAGACAGTATGGCTCTGTGTAGCAGGCCTGGTTCCGCTGATAAATTGCACTCTTGCAGGTACCGAGCCAGTGTGTGGAAAGTCCTGTGTACCCTTCTCCTCCTGTGTACAGCCCTGGGAAGCAGGGATTCAAGTCCAAGAGCACCAGCACTCCCACACCTTTGACTGGTGCGGGAGGAGGAGGTGTGGTTTTTGATTCCACCTCTGCTGCCAAAAGTCGGCGCTGCAAAAACGAGAGCGGGCTGCAGGAAGGTAAGTGTCCTTAGAGCGTTTGCCCTGCGCTAACCTGTAGGCCAGCCTTCCTTTCCCGGAGTGGACTGTTCAGCCATGGGCTCTCCAGGCCCTGGCGGGTAGCACTGGCTGTGCCCGCAGCTCCAGAGGAGGAGAAGCCCTGTATGAAGGTACCAAGAGCAGGTTGAAGTGTGGACATGCTTCTTATCTGTCACCTCTGAAAGGACTGTCACTGTGCTACTGCATGGGCGAGCTAAATCTACTGCAGCTACCTGCTTTGAATCACACCTGAAATGGGGAGGTCTTGCAAAGTAAGGTGTTAGAGCTTGGTCCATTTTAACCCAAGGAAGAACAGCCCAGCCTCAAGGCTAGATGTGGCCTGGCCCCAAAGACTCTCTTCTCGAGGGCCCAGCTGACCCGTTCCTGCTGTGGGTTTCAATGCCTATGAAGAAAACACGCCTGTCCCCAGGTGAGGCAGGACAGGGACGTCCCCCGTGACAGGATGGAGGAGTGTCAGATCGTCTGCTGGTGAGCCTGCCCGTTGCTGGTGTGGTGCAAGCACACCTGGCTGAGTGACAAGGCAGGTCCCGGGCCTGAGGAAGAGGAAAGCCACGCGGCCTTCCTCCCCAGGAAGGTTGGGCCTTTGGAGTTAGAGCCATACAGGTGCCAGGGTTTAATATTATTTGCAGAGGTGTGAATGATCATGCAGGCTGCAGCTCTCAGCCCAGAATTTCCTAGAGCAGCCCGCAGCTCTGCCATTTGCCATTGGTTTATACCCCATCATTGCAGAAGATGTGACTGACTGATCTTCTGGATGGGAGGAATAGACATGTGCTCTGGCTGATGGCTGACCTTGGTGAGTTCATAGGAGAGGGACAGAACTGGGGCCCTTCCTCTCACTAATCCCGTGTCTTTTCCCAATGCCTAACATGCCTTTAAAGTAGGTGCTGTGTAGCACAGCTGGAAGGGTCTCTTGGAGTGCCTGATGCCTGGAGGGCATGCCCTGCCTCGTCAGTACGTCTAGAGTTAGCTTGGGCTATGTTAAATACATGTCTGTGCCCATAACCTCTCCCCAGTCTGGGCAGGCAGATCTTATCCTTTTATAAGTCCTTTATTCTTGGTCCTGAGTAGACATGTCTTGGGGTGAGGGCCCTGTGGTACAGGGCGGGACAGGGCTGTGCCACATGATCTCATTCCTGTGTGTGCTCTTGCTCTTTCAGGCAAACCCAAATCCCCCAAGCTGAAATGCACTTACTGCGACAAGGCCTTTACCAAGAACTTCGACCTGCAGCAGCACATCCGAAGGTAACGGTGCCGCGAGCCCGCAGCAGAGTGGCTGGGGTGGAGGTGGGCACAGCCCCACTGAGGCCGTCTGTGCGATCCAGGAGACCTCGCGTTTGTAATGTCCCAGAATCTGTGCTGTGCTGGGAGATGACCCTTCATCCCCCTTCCTCCAGGCCACCTTCTTCCCAGTGGCTGGGGTGCAGGTTGCGTGGTGGATGTAATCTTGCTGATTATGGGCTGGGACAGGAGACTTGTTTTCCTCACTGGTGAAACCTAGAAAGCCAAACCTGTTGTCAGCTGATCACTGGAGCAGCAGCATCTCCACTGCTTGCTTCTGCCCTTTCCTCTGCTCTCCTTCCCCAGCAAGCTGCAGCCTTTGTGTTTGCTGGTGTCAGCAAACCATAAGCCAAGCTCAGTATCTGTATAGGGAGCTCTTATAAGAAAGCTCTTCTTTAGCAGGAAGCAGTTCAAGTCTTCAGAATTTCCCCCGGTGGAATCTGCCAGACTCGGGACAGATGAGAAAGAACAAGTGGTGGTTGTGCTCCCTTTCCCAGCCTCCATCTGTTAGAGTCTGCTGTTTCTCCTGAAGCAGAAGGGCAGGGTAGAAAGACCTTTCTGCTGCAAACAAGGGGAAGCAAATTCAGGGAGATCAGGGGGCTGCAAGCTGGAAGAGACGTGTGCAGGGGAGGGAGGTGTCACAGGGAAGAAAAGTGTTGTACACCTGAGAAAGTGATGGGGTCGCCGAGGTCCGTGTGGAAGCCCTGGCAGTGAATGACCTGATGTTGCTGCAGAGCTCTTTTCCTTTCCCACTTCTTCCTTTGATCCCTTGTCATCCCCAGGCCATGAGTATTTTGTCTGTGCACGAGGCTTGTTTCCCCAGGCCCCTCACAATATATTTTCTCTAGTTAACCGGGTCTCAAAGCCCTTGTTTGGCTGGTCCAGGTGCTGATCTGCCAAGCAGAGTGCCTAGGACAGTCCTGCAGCAGCCACCCCACCTCCATCCATGCCTGGGGGCTGCCTCCTCTCTCTGCCGGCTGCTGATACAGTGCTTCTGCCTTCAGTCACACAGGCGAGAAGCCCTTCCAGTGCATCGTGTGTGGCCGAGCCTTTGCCCAGAAGTCCAATGTGAAGAAGCACATGCAGACTCATAAAGTCTGGCCTCCAGGGCTGGGCTGCACCATCTCCCGCAACTCCATCACGGTGCAGGTCATGGCCTTGAACCCCAACCAGCCGGAGGACGAGGAGAACACAGGTTTGCTGCCTGGGGATGGGACGTGCTAAGGGCAGAGCAGTGTTATGAGGAGTTTGCATGACCGTGTGCCTCCACAGAGGGAGGGAGGGGAGGCAGGAGCTGCATGTGCTGTTTGCATTCCTCCCGTGGGATTTAGCACTACCCACTAGAGAAGTGAGTCACATTTGCTTGGCAGGTGCATCCTTGGGTACCCCCAGCCGTGGAGACAGTGGCTCCAAATGCTGCGCTGTGACAGAGCTGGGTGGCTTCCCCCTTCTCCCTCCCTGGCAGGTGCAGCTTTGGCAGTGCATGAGCCACACTTGTCAGCTCTGCTCTAGTGGCCAGACAGGCCGGTGGTTTAGCACAGCCCAGAGCTCTGTCTGGTTTGCAATGTGCAAGTCATGCCTGGCCTTGGTCTGGCCCCGACGGCCAACTGAAAGTACTTGAGGCAGAGAAGAGGTCCTTACTGGCAGAGTGTAACTGGATACTCTTTCAACTGGTGGCCTCGGTCCCGGTGGGAGGGGAGGGAACACTGTGGCAATGTCATGTCTAGGACAAGGATCCACCGGAGCTGCTCCATGCAGTCATCATGGACTGTGGGCAACTGGCTGGATCCCATCTCCCGTCTCCTGCCAGATATGGGAGTAAATCTGGCTCTGGTTCCCTGGGGAACTGCAGGGCCTGCCCTGCTGACTGCTCCACAAGGCACCATTAGGTCCCTGGAAAAAGAGAACGGGTTAAGGAGAGGAAGAAGTAGTAGTCAGAACCCTTGATAATCTGTAGATGAATGTGAAACTACCCTGTTAGAGCGTGAGATTCATCTGATCTAAATCATTTGACTTTGAAAGGAGGGAAGAGCCTGGCCCCAGAGCCAGGCCTGGTGTGGCTCAGCACTTGCATAGCAGCTTTCAGAACTGTCTCATGGCAGGCACTGACTTTCTCTCTCCCTTTCTCCAGGTTTGACTCAGCCCTCGAGGAACCCTGCGGAACCGCCCCAAGACATGAGCCCCTTGGATGAGAGCGAGGCGGGCAAACTGGAAGCCAAGCAGGTTGTCTTGATTGATAGCTCTTACCAGTGCCAGTTCTGCCCCAGCAAATTCAACACCTATTTCCAGCTCAAATCGCACATGACGCAGCACAAGAACGAGCAGGTAGGGACGGAAGGTGCCCTGTGTCAGTGGTGAGATTGGGATGGGCTTCACATAGTGCACCAGCTCCCATGGTCTGTCCTGAGCCTCTTGCTCTGTAGAGCTGCCAGCGCTTTGTGTGCAGTCCGACTCTCCACGTGGCTGGGTCACGGCTGTGTGGTCTGGGTGGCTTTGAAAAGCTCCGCTGCCTCCACCCTGCTGAGTCAGAAGTCAGTCGAGCAGGTTTGGGTGGCTACAGAAGAAACAAGGAAGTGAAGTCCAAAATTTTCAGTGTAGGTGGCAGCTCTCAGGTCCTGGGACAGTCACTGCTGGGGTGTTGTGGTCTCATCCACTAGAGTGGTTTCAGGCGTTGACACCAACACCCCTTTTCTCCCATCTTGCTTTCTTGGGGCAGTGCCCTGACAAATCTCCATTTGCAGAATGTTCAGCTCCCAGCAGGTTCTGCCCTTGTCTTCACCTGGAGCTCAGACATGTTTTGACACTGAGCTGCTCTTCGCTGTTCTTTGAAGACGCATCCTCTGAGGAAGGTAGCAGAGGAAGGGGATATTTTATCACCACGCTGTGTCCTGCTGCAGGGCAGGGCAGGGCAGTGCCCTGATTGAGTGCTAATGGCCCCGTGGGCATGATGGGATGCTCTGGGAACTGCAGTGCTGCTTTGTTCCTGACATCAGCCCAGCTATTCTCCAGCCCAGTGTGTCAAGGGGCAGCGGCCCCTTTCTGGAAGTGACCCAGCGACAATGAGTTCCAAAAAGGAAGACCACTCTATCTGTTGGCAGAGGATTTTCCCTGTTTGTGTCCGTGGTGTGCCACTCCAGTCACTCTCCCTTTTTCGCCCAGGTGTACAAATGCGTAGTGAAGACCTGTGCTCAGACCTTCCAGAAGCTGGAGTCCTTCCTGGAGCACATCAAGAGCCACCAGGAGGAGCTGAGTTACCGCTGCCACCTCTGCAGCAAGGACTTCCCTTCCCTGTATGAGCTGGGCGTCCACCAGTACTCCCACAGCCTGCTGCCCCAGCACAGTCCCAAGAAGGAAGTGGCCGTGTACAAGTACAGTAGCAATCGGTGCTCACAAGGCTTGTAGGAGTGAGTGGGTGCAGAGCGTGTTTGGCTGAGAGCGGTGGGGACATCAGAGGGAAGAGGGGGCTGCGTGTTTAGCGGCCACAGTTCTTTTGGGCACCCAGGTGGTAAATGTGGGGGCCCCTCCACTAGGCTGCTAGGGTAAAGCACTTGGAATGCAAGGAACCTTTCAGAAGGACAGTGGAAGGCTGGGATCTGTTAAATGGGAAGATTCCCACCGCTGCAAATCCTCTTACAGTCAAGAATGAGATGGGAACAGCTTGAACCTGTGCTGGGCTGGGAAAGAGACGCAAGGTAGCCCCTTGCCGGCTTGTGTTCTGTGATTCTTAAACACCTGCAGGAAAGGGAATGCGGCTTGTAGAAGCTGTGCCCAGGTAAAATGAGTTATTTCTCCTATACATTTGCTGCGAAGGGGTCTGTTACCTGGGAAAACCTTTCTATTAGTGTAGAGGGAAGGAGTGAGGAGTTCCACAAATGCTTGTAGAAACATACAGGAAGAGTAGAAAGCCCAGAGAATACTGAAGTCACCTGGGAGCTTCATGGAATAAATAATCTGCAGTGACGATAATTTCTAGTTCTCCTTGCACTGTGGAGCTTCATCCTGCAGCTTGCTAGTGGGAATCTCCGAGACGAGAGCCTGGCTTGTATTTGAGGAGGTTTTAGTCTGATGTAAGGAAAAAGGGTTTCACAGCAGGTACACGATGTGAGTGCCTCCGTATTCCTTGTCAATTTTGCATTCCGCCGTTGCCCATCATCAGCGTTGGCAGAGGTCTCTGGCAGAAATACTGCCAGGATGTGTGAGAACAGGTGAGTTAGGTGAAGAGAGCCCAGGTGGTGTGGGAGAGGTGGCAGCACGAGCCAAAGCTTTGTTAGATGCTGGAGACTCCATGTGGGAGAGTGTCTCCTTGTGGCTGCCCCAGCCATGGGTAACGCTGCTGCTGTGCCGTAATCCCATTCTCAGCTCCTTCACTGGGAGCTGCCGTCTTCATGCGATGAAGATGGAAGGAGGTGTTTTAAGTAAGGTGAAGTTGTTACTTACGGCTTGTCTCCATGAGGGAGCAACGTGGAATATGTGCTTGGGTCCCTGGGTGCTCCCGTGGGTGTCTGTGTGGAAGAGCACTAGCAATTTAAAGGCTTCTCCACTCAGTTTCCCAGCGTCTCCGCCTCATGAAGTGTGAGTGTGATCTGGCCATGTGGGTTGCTGAGGTTTCGGAGTCCCCGGGGGGGTAGCGTTACTGTCTGTGCCAAACCGACCCTGTCAAAAATCAACCTGGAAGGTGGCTGGTGAACGGGCTGGGCAGCCCTGCCTGGGGTCCGCCTGCAGTGCTGGGTTTGCTGGCATTCACAGGCTCTGTCTTTTCTCTCTGCATTCAGATGTGTGAAGTGTGTAAATAAATACTCCACCCCAGAAGCCCTGGAGCAGCATCTTCAGACAGCGACGCACAACTTTCCCTGCCCTCACTGCCAGAAGGTGCGTGGGTGACCGCTACCGGAGCCGGTCCTGGACATGTAGCTGGGGCTCTGAGGGGGACGGGAACCCTTGGCTCCTTTTCCTCTCCCTTCCTACCTCCGTACGGACTGGCAGGCTTGTGAGGTGCTTTCAGAGAGGCAGAGGTGGTTGCACCTCTGGCCTCCAGCTCTCTGGCCTCTCGCACAGAGCACCTTCCTCCGTGCGGCGCTGGCTTTTCTCCTGGTTCCCGTTTGCTGGACGGAATTTTCCAGGGGAGCTCCCTTACTCCCACGACAGCACTCCTTACTGCCAGGACTGCACCTGGGGCTGCTCTCCTTATTTCTTAAAAGCAAGCGTATCAGGAGGAGCGAGGCTGGTTTGGGGAAGTCTTAGAGTGGCAGCAGTGCCGTTGACCCACCATGCCTGGCTACCTATGGCTGAAAGATGGGGCATGAAAAGCCCTAGGTTCTGGGGGAGCTCTCACGCCTCCATTGCTGTCCTCATCTCCTGTCGCAACAGGAGTCTCTGGGTTTTCCCTCATTCCTCTCTTTTGGATGAGTGCTCTGTGTCCTTGGCGAAGAGAAACCTGAGTGATGTGACTGGCACTGGAATGATGCCTGGGTAGGTTTTGGCTGGAAATACTCTCTTCAGCGCAGCCCCTGAGGGAGTTTGAGAGGCAGAACTTCGTGGCATTTGAATTCTAATAAATTATATTTTGAAATCCAGCTTAAAATTTGGACCCTTGCTCCTCTGTTTATAGCAAAGGAAATGAAAATCCTGCAGTGGGAGCAGGGATAATCTCAAAGGAGTGACCACTCTGTACTGAGGTAGCTCAGGAAGGGGAAACGCTCTCCTGCCGTGGTCAGTAACCCATCTTTCTTTACCTGTCCTCTCTCCACTTCCCCCACCAGGTGACAGATGCCTTTCTGAGCCTGGGTGGGACTTTCAGCATGCAGCGTAGGGGTTTGAAAGCCCATTATCTGCAGCAGTATTTTTTACTTCTGTTTGTATTCTGACTAATATCGCTGTTTTCTGGAGATGCGGGAGCACAGTCCTGGTTACCAGAACTCCTGTCTCTCCTGTGCTCCTGTCAGATGTGTGCTTGCAGCATCCTCATTGGGAATTCCCTTAGCTGGGGTATTTCCAGTATCCCTCTTAGCCAAAGGAGCCATTCATACTGGCTTTATAAAAAGACCATGAATGGGAGCCTTTGGTAATGAATGATCAGGAAGCACAAACTGAAGTTAATGCTGTGGGAAGGCCGTAACTACTGGGGGTCCTTGCCCAGCCCATCCTATGGCTGGTTCTGGTGGGAGACTGGGCGTCCATCTTGGGTGCTGGTCCTCAGCAATACGGTGTTGCAAAATTTAGCAGCAAGGTTTCAACTTAGGTGTTTCTTAAGGATAAAAAGATTTTTTTTTTGGGGGGGTGGGGTTGGTTTTGTTTGGTTTTTTTTAAAGCTCTATCTGCATTTTCCTTATGCATATTAAAAGGTTTCCTCACTGTGTTCTTTCCAAGAAGGCGGTCACCATCAGCTTCTCGTGCTTTCTGTACAGCCCCGTGCAGGCTGAGTGATGTCCCCTGTGTGCTGCCGGCTCTTAGCCTTCTTTTTGTGTGTTAACAGGTGTTTCCCTGCGAGAGGTACCTGCGCCGCCACATCCCCACGCATGGCGGGGGCAGCAAGTTCAAGTGCCAGATCTGCAAGAAGTTCTTCCGCCGGGAGCACTACCTCAAGCTGCATGCCCACATCCACTCGGGTACGGGCTGCCCCGGCACCACGGTCCTTGCTGCACTCCATAGTGCTCTGGCTATTTTCCTGATAACCAGGGTAACGGAGTTGACTGTGCGAGTCATTTGTAGTAACGTGGGCTTTCGGAAACGTATGGATTTGGTTCAGCGTCATGCCCAGTAGAGCACCAGTTAGAAGCAGGATGCAGAAGTGGCTTCCCCACTGCCTGCTGGGGCAGAAGCTAAGGAAGCTGGCCCTGGAGAGCAGGAGCACTGCGCGGTATAGGTTGTATCCACCCATTTTCCCATCAGGCAGGGTAGGGAAGCTTTGGAAGTTTAGAGAGAAGCAGAGAGTGGCACTGCTGCCGGAGTGAATCCTGTATGTGACTAGAGCAGCCCTGTGTGACTGGACTCTCCCTGACTCTTCGTCTCTTTTTTATCCAGGTGAAAAGCCTTTTAAGTGCTCAGTGTGTGATGCAGCTTTCAATCGGAAAGATAAACTCAAGCGACATATGCTGATCCACGAGCCTTTTAAGAAATATAAATGTCCCTTCTCGTACGTAGTGTGTCTCCATTGTGGTGGCATGTCTTAGTGGGGTTGGGACGGGGTTTGGGATGGAAGGAATGTCTCCTGCAGGTGCCCTAGGGTACCTGGGTGGCATCTACCATTCCACTGCTGCTTGGGGGAGGCAGGAATGCTGTGTGCTGTTGAACTGGGAGCCCAGAAGTCCCAGTTCTTTGTCATTGACTTCCTGTGGGGACGCATCATTTCATCTCAGTTCATCAAGCCCTGCAAAATAATGCCTGCCTTCACGGGAGGCTTGGGGCTTTGCTTGGGGGAGCACTGGGGAAGAGGAGGAGTGTTATTTGACCACAAAGCACAGGGTTGCAAAGTTCAAGACTGCTTGTCTTGGAAAGCGTTTGGCAACATAGGAGCTAATGGACGAGCCGGAGAAACCCAGGTTTATAAGGTGCATTCTCAAAGCCTTCTGAGATAGCCGAGACTGACTGGCTTCTCCCTGCTCCAACCACTTTCCAAAGTATTTCTGTCTCTCGGCATCTTGAACTCGCTGCTTTTGGGAGCGTTCCTAGTGAGACACAGACCACGTGTAGCCTAGCAGAAGCCACGTGTCCCCATAGCAGCCTCTTGCCCCTCTCAGAAGGGCTGAAAGAGTTGAGCTCCTACTGATGCTGCACCAAGGGACCCATCCGGGTGCTGCAAAGGCAAGGGCTTGTGGATCTCTTTATGGTCCAGGATCTGTTTATACATTGATCCTCAGCTGATTCGTGCTGCTCACTAGCATTTGTTGTTGTTACAGAAACCACACGGGCTGCAATAAGG
Organism: Chionis minor; assembly: GCA_013398295.1. Classification (NCBI taxonomy): domain Eukaryota; kingdom Metazoa; phylum Chordata; class Aves; order Charadriiformes; family Chionidae; genus Chionis; species Chionis minor. The sequence goes on from VZSF01000230.1 coordinate 155,686, forward strand.
AGTTCAACAGGCCGGACAAGCTGAAGGCTCACATACTGTCCCATTCGGGTAAGTGCAGCTCTGCCCGTGCTGCCAGTGGTTGGGAATGAAGTTGGGATATGCTGTGGTGCTGCAGGAGCACGTTACAGAAGGGGTAAGCCTGAAAAAGAAGAGAGCAAACTGAAAGTGCTTCTGCTTTATACCCCCAGAAGAGCAAGATGTTCCTTACAGGTGCTTTCCCACTGCTCGGCTAACACAGCTACTGGGTAGTTTCTTGTGGGAGAATTTTCCACTGTGTGTGGTACAGTGTTTCCCAGATACAGGCCTAAATTCTTAATATAATTTATTAGCTTTAGATTTTTTTTTATCTCGGTTGCTGCAAGCCTGTTTAAGTGAGCTTGCATTTACAGCTGTGTCTAAGCTTTGGTCTGTTTTCCAAGGCAGTACACATCTGTAGGCAGGGCCTGCTGGCAAGACGCAGACGCAGAGCTGGATTAGTCAGCGTGTTTGCTGTCAAATATCTGGAGTGCTCCGTGCACTCTTCCCCAATACCATCTCACATGCAAAAGGAGATCTCTTGGAATTTGGTTCCCTTCTCTGTGTTCCAAAAAATGTTGCTCCCGCTCCTAATAAAGACAAATAATTTATTCCCATGCCCCAGGGGAACGTTCTGACTTTTGTCTCTTGGCGTAAAATGGAAAGTCTTTTCTTGTGCCTGTGGTGTCCAAAGCCCTGCAGAGCGTGATCCGATGGGGCTGTGCTGACAGTGCAATGGATGGTTTGTCTCAGACCGACCATTCCCATACTTGGGAGGAAAAAAAAAGTGATTTTTTTTTTACTTACCAAATACACTTGAAACAAATCAGAGTTTAAGATTGTTTCGCATTTTCATCACAATTACCTGACTTTTTTTTTTTTTTGCGATATTTTAATCCTTTTTATTTGAGGCAAGAACTATTGTTTTCGCCCTTTGTAAGCATAGACATTTGAGGTGCAGCCACTCACCCTTTTCTGACTGCAAATTTGCCTGCCACAGTGTCTCCTCCCTTTTATCAGGGAACATCTCCTTGGAAGAGGAGGTGATGCTGTCATGCACGCCCTCATAGAATCACAGAATCACTTGGGTTGGAAGAGACCTCCAAGATCATCAAGTCCAACCATAAACCTATGCCAAAACCACCCCTAACCCATGTCCCTCAGCACCACGTCTACCCGTCTTCTAAATACCTCCAGGGACGGCGATTCCACCACCTCCCTGGGCAGCCTGTTCCAATGCTTGAGAACCCTTTTGGTAAAGAAGTTTTTCCTAAACTAAACCCTCAGTGCGGTGCAGATTTTCCTGAAGATCTGCATTAGGATGCAGGGTCTCTAACTGAGCTCTCTCTCCTCCGATGCTCTGTGCAGGGATGAAGATCCACAAGTGCCAGTACTGTAACAAGTCCTTCAGCCGACGAGCCCACATGATAGAGCATCAGCGCTCACACACCGGCAACTACAAATACCGCTGCCCCACCTGCAGCAAAGGCTTCACACGCCACAAGTACATGAAGGACCACAAGTGCCGGCTGGGCTCACCCAAGGACAAAGACCTGCAGCTCAGGAAGCCCCAGAAGAAGCGGGTGGCACGAGGGCGCAAGGCGGGCCTTTCCCTCCCCAACCAGCTGGGACTGGGAGAGCTGAAGGACGGTGCTGCTGAGGAAAGCCCTCCTGAAGCTGGCCCTAACAAAGAACCCTTCCAGGAGTCAGACGCTGTCCTGTCCATCGTGGTTGGTGGGTCAGGAGCTGCTGACTCGGACCTTGTCGTTCCTGGGCAGCCCAACAGCATTGCGTCCAATTTGGCCCTGGCGGAACTGCAGAATGCCTCGGATGGCCCCTGCACCATGCTGGCTGTCCCTGTTTACATCCAGACAACGGAGTGATAATGTGTAGAGCCACTGTGTGGCTGAGGGGTGCTGCTGGCGCTGTCAGACTCGGTGCTGAAATTTATCCCAGTGAAAAAGACCAAAGCTCTTGTGGGAAGGTAGATGGATATGGGAGAGAATGGCTTTCATCTCCACTTGTTCTTCCCATCGTTGGGCAGAGGACTGCTTGGAAGCCACCAACGGCTACAAGGCACTGAAGAGAATGGCTCCGTTATTTCTTGCCCCACTGGTCAGCCTAGGGCAAGAAAGACTAAGATCCCTGAATCAGGGTAAGAAGAAGGAGCTGCTGAAATCAGGTGGCTTTGCAAATCACAGCCTGTCCCATCTGTGGTTTTTTCTGGCCTAAAAGCTGTATTGCCCAGTATTTGGGTGGCCTTTCCGAGAGCAAACAATTGATCCTTCCTAGTGGAAGCAAGTTTATCCTGACATCCTTTGGGAACACTGTTCAGAAATATCCTGATAGACTTATCTTTGGTATCTTTCTCCTCTCTGTCTCTACCAGTAGAAAGATCACCTTATGTACTACATGTGTTATAAACACCATGGACCTTGTGTGCCGTGTGGAGTTGGCAGGTGGGAGCATGTACATGTGTTGCCTCTTCTCTCTGGTTGGTATTTCTTCCACACTGTTTATTCTTTTCCTGTTTTTTCTCCATATCCAAGGATCTCCAAGTGCCTTACACATCAGTGTCTATCCTTCTGACAGCTAAACGTGACACCTTCTGTGTCCGGTGAGTGAGACTAAGGCCTGGGTGAACTGACCTGTCCAGGGTGACACAGCAGACCTGTGATGCATCCATGAGCCGGTTTTCTGCCATCGGCTCTGGGCCGGGTGCTGCAGGGTACTTCTGCACGCTTCTGTCAGCTGCTTCCCAGCCTGCCCATTCCCTTAGCTCAGTTCCGGAGGCCAGTTGTTAGTTTTGGTGAGTCACTGGCAGGTGGGGAGTTAGTTGGTGTAGTTAGGTAGCAAGAAAGCCCGGTGTGACAGGGACAATGTCTGTTGTCCGCTTGGCTTCTCCTTGCTGATTTCCCAAGTAGGAGTCCCAAAGACAGCACGGGAGCACCAAACCCAGAAACTGAAAATTTACATTGTGCAATGTTGGTAAAGGAGGTTGCTTTGCTCTCCCGTGCTTTCTTCCTGCTCCATATGTAGGCCAGCTGAGCTGAGCTTTCCCTGGTAAATGTGTGATGAGCTGCTAAGTTGTCTGAAGATGCAAAATGCCGCATTTCCAGCCTCTTTCTTTGGGGGTGGTGCAGAGCAGAGCGTGGGTTCAGTCAGTTGTGGGTGTTGAAACTCTGGCTGCGGAGTCCCCTGCCTTTCCACCTGGGAAACGCTGGCTGTTCCTGGCCTCTGGAGCAGTCAGCCCAGCGCTACTGGTCGGACTGGCCTGACCCTGATGCCTGCCTACGACCTGCCTGAGCTCCAGCCCATGGCTTGACCTCAAGGTGCTCTTCCTGTCTCCTCGTGGTGTTACGTTGCTCAAATCTTAAAAATAGCAGCTTCCAGAGACAGCGTGCTGGTGCCATGCCCGTTGTGGTATCTCCTGGCAGCGTGTGCCCCCAGACTGCATCCAATTAAACGAGGGTGGAAGAGTGTCACGTAGTCCCTGTCAGGATGGCTCCCACCACCAGTTCACTTTGCTTGGTCACTTTCCCAACTCACTTTTTTGCCCATTTCACTTTTTGGTGATGCTTCTGCACTTCCTGCTGTGGGCAGGTGTTAGGAAACGGAGCACAGGGTTTACAGGGGGCGGCTGGGAGAAGGGGGGTTGTTCAGGCTTCAGAAGCAGTTAAGGAGAGCTCTGGCTGCTGCCTGGCAGGAGAGGGTGGAGAAGCTGGAGCCGGACTCCTCCGAGGTGCACGGGGATGGGATAAGAGGCAACAGGGACATGTTGGAACGTGGCAACTTCTGACTCGATATAAAGAGGAGAAAATTCTACCAAGAGGGTGATCAAAGGAAGGAGGCTGCAGAGAGGCGCTGAGATCTCAGTGCTGACACGCTGAATTCAACAGAGCATCCTGCTCTCGGTGGAAGTGCTTGGGAGGAGGTGGCTGGGCTGGAGACCTCCAGATGGCCCTTCTTGTGCCTCTCTGCTTTCTTGAAGGGCAGAGTTTATTTACCCACAATGTTTGTTTTAAATACTTAGTTCTCATAGGAGGGGAAGAGTATCAGGAAATAGTTTTCTAAATATACTTTTCCTCGTTTCCTCCCCTCTGTACCTGCACTGTGTGGTGTCATTATGTGGTCTCTGGCACTTGCTGCAGTGCTGCAGTTGGGTCTATTTTGGGACAAAGATGTGTGGGTGCAGCACTCCTTTAGCATGGAGGCGCTGTCTGGAGGCCTGGCCCAGGCCAGCTGGTCTAAATGAGATGCTGGAAGCTGGTTTCCACTGGCTACGCTGAGTGTAATTCAAAGGGCGGAAGCGGAGCCACCAAACAGCCTCGTATGTGACTATGGGACGTGGGGGCTGAAAGATGCCACGCTGTTTGCTTGATACGCGTTTGCATGTGTGGTAGTGTTGAACCCAAACAAGTTTTTAGCAAGTTTTATCTTGTGCATAATGAGTGTCCTCTTAGAGTAAACCTCAGAGCGTAAGATAACATACCAGAGGTCCCTAATCAGAAGCGAGGCCAGGCTGGCTGGTTGGGCAGCTCTTGCCTTTGGAAGCTTTGGAAGGAAGCTCTTGCCTTTGGATCTTTTGGAAGGATGCGAGTCCTACACGTGTCTGATGGATGCTGCATCCCCCAGGGGGACTGGCAGCCCCTGTTTCCCAGCTGGGCTGGCTGCACTGGAGCAACAGCAGGTCCTGGTAGCACCTGCAGAGCTGCTCCTGGAGCACCACTGCCCTTTCTGCGGAAAGGGGAAAAAAAAAACAACCAACCCTAGTTATTTAAAACAACAACAAATAAACCCCTCTCCTCTATAGCCATACTGCCTGCAGATTAAATTTTGCCCTGGAAGGAAACGTCATGGGACAGAGAATTTAATTAGAGGACTGAATGCTATCACTGAGACATCGGGAGTTACACGCAGTCGTCTGTGCTATTCAGTACGCAGGGACGAGTTGTGCAGGGAAGGTCCCTCAGCACAGCAGGCCACCAACTTCAGAAACCCTCTTTCTTCCTTGATGTCCCAGTCCTGCGCAGTTCCTTAGACTCCTCTGCAAACCTGCAGTCAGTTCAGATGTCTACAAGCTCTTGTATTTCCTGTTGGCAAAAAGAGAAGAATTCTTCTCAGAATTTTACCCCATTTCTGTTTCTTTAGTGGGTGCTTGCCCACTGTTCAGCTGCAGCTGCAGTTAGCAGGGTCTAAGCTGCTCGGGTCACTGATTTTGTCCCAGCACCTTTCCACAGGACCGGTTCCATCCTGTGTCCTGGGTACAATTGTTTTCTTCACAAAACCACTGTCAGAAGCACCTTGGCATTTTCTGGAAGCTCCCTGGAGTACCCCAGAGCCAGAGCCATCCCCTGGGAGAACTGGCACCAATACTGGATCAGAACAAGGGTCTGTGGTGCTCAGCAGATGTCACAACTTTCTGACAGCAGATGTTTAGGTGAGAGTAAGAAAAGGGCAGGTAAAAGCTCTACCTCCCCTTGAACTCTGCCAGCCTCTGATGTCATCAGCTAGGGCAGCTTTCCTGCCCTGGGAGTGGTTCTTACGTGGATTTTTCTTGTGGATTTTTTTGTCTGTCTTCCATATTTGCCATTACCAGGTTAACAAGGTAGAATGAGGCAGGACCCACTACACAGCTTTGTTGCTAAACTCCCACCCTGTACATAAGGAGGCTGTCTTTAATTATGTTACCCACTGCACTGCTTTTCCCCCACTTCCTGAGGGCGTGAAGAGGCCGTCTCATCCGAGAAGCAGTTGTTTCGGCTCATTGTTCCTCTCTTGCCCCTTGGTGTGTCTATCCCGGCCTGTTTTACAGAGCACTAACTAGTCCAACCCTGCTCAAAAGCAACGATTAATTTCCCTGGGAGAATTCCAGTGGTAAACACTGCTGTTGTCTGAGCCTGTTATTAATTAACTTGTTTTCACAACAGCGCTGTGAGTGGAGTGGGGGGTGTTTATGACTTTTACAGATGCTCAGGGCCAAGCACGAAGAAACAGAAGTTTTAGTATCCAGTAAAGGTTGGGCCCAGGCTGAGACACTTTTAAGACTCGATTCTTTTGTTGGACTTTGGAGTCTGTACGTGGGCGCTGTGGTCACATAGCGCGGAACCGTGTCCATCCTGCCTCCACCAATCGGAATGTGTGACTCCAGCGTCCGGGAAATAAGGAGCTTGTAATTAGTTACCACTGAGGGAGCAACCGTGACTCTGGATTTAAGTACTCGATTTTTGTAAAGCTGGAAAGGTTAAAAAAAAAAAAAAACCAAGAAAAAAAAAAAAAGGTATTTCCCGCTGTGTTATCTGGAGGTCTTAGCGGGAGGCTGTGCAGAAGGGCTGGTGCACTGCCGCCTGCTGTGCCGATCGCACCGACGGAGGCGGCGGCGTCCCGGGACTCGCACCTCACGGCGGGGACGGGCGGTTCCGGAATTGCTCCCACCGGAATTGCTCCTTCCGGGCCGCCTGCCCGACCCCTGCCCCAGCGCTCCGCCGCCGTTTCGACTCCCGCCTCCCACCCTTATCTCTTCACGCTCCTCCCGCCAGCCCCCGAGGGCCGGGATCCCGCCCCGGGAAGGCCCGTCCGCAGGGAAAGCGGAGGCGGCGGCCTCCTCCCACCGGGCCGCGGCCCAGAGCGGCGCCTCCCCCGGCTCGGAGGAGGCTACCGAGGCGGGACCGTCCCCAGCTCCCGGCGGGACATCAGCCCCGGCACTCAGAGCCGGGCGTCGCCCGCCATGACGCAACTCCTCCTTCCCCCGCCGCACCCGTGACGCCGCTTCCGGGTTCCGCTCGGGCGCCCGCACCTCCGCCCTTCCCGTCGTGCCCCGCGCGCCGCTCCGGCTCCCGACTACATCTCCCAGCAGCACCCACGCGCGCCCTCCCGCCCGCCGCCGTGGCGCGGCGCCGCGGTGCACGCCGGGAGCCGCAGGCGGCGCGGGGGCGGCGAGCGGCGGGGCGGAAGCGGGGCGGCCCGAGGCGGG
>VZSF01000230.1:177993-235341 GCA_013398295.1 Chionis minor
GGAGGGGGGGGAAAAAGGGAGGGGAGGAGGGCAAGCAAAAAAATCCCTTCCTAAACCAGCCAGTGATTTGAACTGGTGCTACTGTTTTTATATGTAATAGGGATATTTCATAGTTTTTATACATAATAGGGATATTTCATAGGGATATTTAATAGTTTTTATACGTAATAGGGATATTTCAAGAGTAAGTTAACCCTCATCCAAAGGCAGGATGCTCTGGGAGGAGAAACTTTGGGTGTTAGTGAGTGACTTCAGTGAAAAGTCACTTGTCACCGAGGGAAGGCTGCTCACGGGACAGCGAGTGCTGTTTGGGGATACCGTGTGCCTGTCGTTTCTCTGTGCCTGTTCCGGTGTCCGTTGCCAGTCCTGTGCCTTGGCGCAGGGCGGTTTTTGGACGGAGCAGTTCCCTTCAGCTCCATGCAAGACTAACGCCACGCTGAGTGATCCTGCGAGGGCTGCGCCTTGCTCCGTCCTTGCTGCCTGCAACGCGCCGGACTTACCAGCTGTGCTCAAGTAACATGGAGAGATGGTGGTTGGTATCTTTCTGCGCTTTATTCCACATAAAGGCAGATATTTCTGTAAGAAATATACAGCCACAACATGGGGAGAATAGGCATCAGGCCTTATTTGTTTCAAGCCTCTGAGTATCAGGCATTTTGCAGAAGCTGCTGTGAGGGTCTGGTCCAGTGATCCTTGTAATCTTCGATAGCATTTTTTTTTTTCATTCTGAGATCAGGAAATCGTCGTGCTGTTGGAAAACTTAAATCAGCAGTTTCTAGAAAAATGTGCTGGTGATCTCTCTAGCAACCGGTTCTGGGTTGTCAGTGAAGTCTGTCTGGCAAGGTTGGAGAAGAAATGCTTTAAAATGAATACATGGTTACAGGTCCTGCTGAAGCAGTTCCACAGCAATTAAAGCAGGGTATTAATTTACATTGCCTGCCTATGTAATTACTATCTTGGAAGCAGTAGAGGCATAATTAGGGGTGTGGGTCCTGAGGGCTGCCTCCTCCACGGCTGCCTGATGTGATAGCAGTCTTCATGAAGAGCAAAGATGGGCCGTGATACACTTCAGCTTCAGACACACATCTGTTTCTTGCACGTGTATGAAATAATGTGATGCTAGAGGACATATTTCTAGCCTACTGTCTTTTTGCATACTTATTTCAAATTATGGAAACTGATTTTTTTTTTTTTGAGAAAAAGAGCCGATGTCATTCCCTACATATTAAGTACTCACAGCTTTGACTTCAGTGAAAACTTAATAAAAATGTATTACTCTGGTAGTACATAAGATTTTTAGTAGGTTTTTATGCAGATGGTAAAGACTGTTGTGTAGGAAAAAAAACTATCAGAACTGCTCATTAGTTTTCAGAAATCGATAACCTAAATAGGAGAGCAGAGGTAAAGTAGCTGTAGATCAGAACAGAATCGCCCCCTCGGATCTGTACCTCTGTCAGATGCTGCTGCTCTGTAAGGTTTGATAGCAACAGATGGAAAATTTGCAGACCCATTATTTGCGATAGCAAAGACTCTGGCAGGTCCTGCATTTTAAGCAGGAATTTACGTCTCTTCCCCCATTGCCTGTGCCTGGCTGGATAAGCCGGGCTCTCATTTTTGCCTCCAAGGGGACCTTTACTCTAGAAATTCCTTGTGACCTCTGAGCTGGGGATATTGATGTGGTGCGCTCCTGCAGAAATACCTGAAAATTGAGAAATGGGTCCTGAGAGATGGAAAATCGGCTTAGCTGTAATGGTCTTAAACAAGCAAACGTGATTTTAGGTATTTCTCTTGAAAGAAATGATGTTAGATGCAGAGAAACGATCAGTCAGTGATCTGGTTTTGTAGCTGAGAGTGGTAGAGCATAGGAAGGTCTGTACTGGCTCCCAGCAGGCTCTGCCAAGCTGTGTAGAGGTGTCGGAGCGTTCTCCAAGTGCTAATTGCAACAAGGAGACTCCTGAATGTGAAGTGCCATATCCTCTTCTGGGGAGGGGGAGGAATAGGGGCAATGAATTGCCAGAGCTCCCAGGATGAAATGGATGCGAGTGACCTAAATTAAATTGGTATTTTCTTATTTTTGCAGCTTACTAAAACCTTCTAGTTATAAAGAAGGAGTTTACATTAAAAGATAGTTAACAAGGAAACACAGATGAAAGTAAACGGCGGGAAGTTGTGGTCATCTAATTTGAGGCACCGAATACCTCGTTCTACATTCCTTAGAGCTTCCAGCTGCAAAAAATTGCAGTCTCTTGTGTAAGATTTGTTTTCATTGCAGAAACTCATTTATCACTTTGATGTTAATCAACCTGTGCTAAATATTTATGCTGAACTGTCCTGGCACAGAAGCTTGATGCGTGGCCCTGATACACAGTCCCAGCAATTCCTTTCAGGCTACTGAAATAGGAATTTATACTGTTTGGTCTTACGTAGGTACGGGTGGGCACTGTGGCCAGGAGATGCTTTGTCCTTGCCTTGGCCTCACTGGAGAAAGGGGAAAATAGAAATGTCTTCCTTGGCCAGTCTTGGTCTGAAGGAGTTGGCAACGTTCCCAGAAAATAACACAAATCCATTTTAAGTTTTCACTTGAAACAAGGCAAGTTTTTAAACGAACATGTTTCTATTCCTGTTCCTGGGCAGGGATCTGCGTGCCGGGCAGATCGTGGCAGGTTGGAGCGTGGTGGGTGCTCAGCTGAGAGACCATCAGGACCATGAGGAGGTTCAGCAGTAACTGGGCAGGTAGCAATGCTGCAGCTCGAAGCTGGGTAGGAGGTGTGTGTCGTCTTTGAGGTCCTGTGGGGGGATCCCTGCTCAGTTCTGCAAGCTAGAAGATGATGTGCTTCACGTTTGTAAAAGCAGGAGCCTTGATTTGTGTATGGAAGTGAGAAATTAATCAAGGAAAGGATCTATAAAACAGAGTGGAGTGCAATTCTGGTCCACTGAACTGGCGTGTGTGGGAACAGGAAGGGTAGGGTTACCCAACAGTCCTGATCAGAACTTCCGATTGCGAGCTCTTTTACAGCGCTGCTTGCAACGTGTCTGGGCAGCTTGTTTCAAAAGTACCTAATCAAGAAAAAGAGCTAAACTGTTCTCAGAGAAGGCTGTAGTGGGGAGCTGTATGTAAATTGTAGTGCTTTACTTGGGTTTGTACAATGGTTATAAATCTCTGGCTTTGCCAATAATTCTTTATGATGCACAAAATCCTCAATAAAGAATGCCCTGTTGCTGTCTGACATGTTCCCAGCATCTGTGGCTATATAAACACAGCCTATTAACAGTTTTATCTTTCTGAGTAAGAAAACTTTATATATCCTTAATTAAACCATTAGCACAAAATTAACGAGACTAAATATACCAGTAATGTGTTGCTCATCACTTTATGATCTGGCGTAAGGCTGGAATGTTTCCGATGATATTTGTGCTGTGCTTGATTCTGCAGAGCAAACATTATCGTCCTTTGTGTCAGGTGAGAGCCAGGACCTGTTCCCACTCCTATCAAAAGAGGATGGATGTTGGATTGGCCCCAAAATAGCGGGGCGGTTTACTGGTCGTTGGACAGAAAGGGGGCTTATTTTGGGTCTTTGGCTTGTGTTGGAAGAGTCGAGGTGAGCTGTGCTTTTGGTCACTTGTACTAAATCAACCTGTGCTACTTTGTGTGCTTGGCAACCTTAGTTGTGCCTTCACAAAGGACTTTTTTATTCTCTAATACATTAGCGTAATTTGAAAATAGTCAAACACAACATAGTCCTAACCAATTGTAGAACTGAAGGTATATGTAGGGCTTCTGGATGCGAGGACGTTATCTTGCAGGACTGTCAAGCTTCTCAAGCTGACATCTGACAAAATGCACAGGGTCCCTGCAGACTTAATCCGCTTTTAGGAGAGGAGCTATTTTGCTTGTGTTGCAGGAACATACTCATCGTGTCACAAAGTTATCATTCCTCTAGTATGGGAGATAAAGGAAGCTGTTTGCTGTCAGGATTTCCTACTCCTTGTCCCCCACATCCCCCCCGCCCCCAGTCTGCTGTGGAATCGTGAACAGGTCCGCAAAGGTTTGAAATAGAATCACAGAATGGTTTAGGTTGGAAGGGAACTTAAAGATCATGCAGTGCCACCCCCCTGCCCTGGGCAGGGCCCCCTCCCACCAGACCAGGTTGCTCCAAGCCCTGGCCAGCTTGGCATTGAACCTCCAGGGATGGGGCAGCCACAGCTTCTCTGGGCAACCCCAGCCAGGGGCTCACCACCGTCATGGTGAAAAATTCCTTCCTAATATCTCATCTAAATCTCCCCTCTTCCAGTTTGAAGCCCCCAAACAAGGACCCCTCATCCTGTCACTACATGCCCTTGTAAAAAGTCCCTCTCCAGCTTTCTTGTAGCAGCCTTCCAGTGTCTGAAGGGCATCTGTAAGGTCTCCCTGGAGCCTTGTCTTCTCCAGGCTGAACCCCTCCATCTCTCCCAGCCTGTCCTCCCAGCAGAGGGGTTCCAGCCCTCCCAGCATCTCCGGGGCCTCCTCTGGACCCGCTCCAACAGCTCCATGTTCTCCTTATGTTGGGGGCTCCAGAGCTGGACATCTTCATAAACATAAATAAATAACATCTTAAAGATTTAAAGCCTTGATTTGCCACCATTCCTGGTGGTTGTGACTGATCTGTGGGGAGGTCCAGGACGCTGAATTTTGGCAGAGTGCGTGTTCAGTGTGTGGTACTGGAGGAGCGGATCTGGTATCACATTAACAGTTTTCTGCTGAGTGTCACAGAGATTAGAGCATTGAAGAAATGAAACGTGCACGTGGCCGAGTTCAGCAGCTGAGAGTAAGGTTGTGGTTTTAAAGCAGACGGGTGTATTATATGGCCAAGTCTGTCACACAGTGGACAAATCTGTTTGCATCAGGAGGGGATGCAGAAATGCCATGAAGGGGAGCTCTAGTCATATGTCTGACTCCCTGTGATACCCCGCGTTTGTTCGTCAGCCGGCACGCTCAGGGCTTGGCTTTGCTGCAGGTTTTGCCCACGCCGCAGCTCCTGCCAAAACTTTCAGCCATGTACAGGCAAGATTATTTGTAAATCTAGTTTGTATGCGCTGTCAGTGTTTCGGAAATGAACGCGCACCGGTCTGTTGTCCATCTGGGTGTCTCGGGTAGAGTTGGCTGTTGTCACCAATTGGGTGACAACCCACCATCTGGGTGGGGTGGAGCTGAGCGCTTCCAAAAGAGTTGGATGGAGAAGCTTAGCTGTGCAGCGAGTTGGACCAGTCCTCCTCCACGGAGGTGTGGAGCTCCTTGTTGGTGCTGTCGTGGGTGGGCTCCTCTTGCAATGAGCAGGCATTGGACGAGTGCTTATGAGCAGCAAATTGCTCAAACTAATTTAGGCATCTCTTTTTCCTCATGACTTTCGGCGTAGAGACTGGTGTGTGGACAATACCCTGTAGTAGGAGTAATACAAAACATGCACAAAGTTTGTTTATATATAAATACTTCTATACGTGTACAAATGCGTCTGGTTTGTGGCGTGTTACGAGTGACTGGACTCTACTGAGCCTGGAGTCGCTTCTTGGCGAGCATCCTTGGTGTGGCAGGTGATGGGCAGTGAGCTTCTGGCCACCTTTTAACCATTTTGTTGAAGGTGGAAAACACACAGGTTAGGCAACTGAGGTTATCGAGGAAGAAAAGTGGATGAGGAACGGTAGAAAGTGCTAAATATTTCTCCGTACTGCGTGGCATTTGGTGCAAAATGTGAATGGCTGTTTCCGGCATGAATCTCACAAATCCTACTCTTTTCTTCGTTGTTCAGCTGCTCTTCAGGCCCTAAAGCGTAAGAAGAGGTACGAGAAGCAGCTTGCACAGATAGATGGCACTTTATCAACAATTGAGTTTCAGAGGGAAGCCCTTGAGAATGCCAACACTAACACTGAAGTGCTTAAGAATATGGGTTTCGCTGCTAAAGCTATGAAAGCTGCTCATGACAACATGTAAGTTATTCCTTTCTGCGTCTTTCTGTAGGACCTTTACTTTGTCATTAGTTTGATCTGCTAAATGCTAGGTGTTTCATAACCAAAGGTAGAGCTAGAATAGCAAAATCTTCTTTTAAAAGGCTATAATTTAAATTGAAATATTCTTTGTACTTTCATATTGAGCAAAACGTGCAAGTATCGATGCTTTCTCAGTTTGCCACCATTTTATCCCGCACACAGCTGCTGCCTTTGTCCAAAAGAAGGCTGGCACCAGTGAAGTCTAAAGCAAATGGGAAGGTGCACCAGTTAGAAATCCACCTAGTAGCAGTAAGAATTTTAAGCCTCAAGGGGAGACTTAAACGTCTTTCTGTGCAGTGGAGTTTGTGTCTGTAGCAATAATTAAAGGTAAACTGCATTGTGGGAATGTTGTACTTGCTCCAAAAGCAAATATTGTAGGTGTAATGTAATAATGCTGGATCAGGGAACAGAGCAAATTATTATTAATACTAGTAATGCGGAACAAAACCTCTTCGTATGAAGTCTCCGTATATAACTGCTGCAAGCTAAGCTTTTAGGGAAAAGTAAAATATACGTCCATAATTTTGTTGAGACTGGGGGGATAAAATTCAGATTTGCATGCAAAGTGTATTTTGGAAAAGGACGTTGTAAAATGTCACCATGGTGTGGCATTTCTACAGAAACCAAGAAATATAGTCTTTAAGTGCTGATTGGGAAAGTGTCTGATTATTTTGTACTCTTTCCGTTCTTTTACAGGGATATTGATAAAGTAGATGAATTAATGCAGGACATTGCAGAACAGCAAGAGCTGGCAGATGAGATTTCAACAGCCATCTCAAAGCCAGTAGGATTTGGGGAAGAATTTGATGAGGTAAGCTTTAAATTTGCCCCTGTTTATATCTTAAAATCATAGAATCATTTAGGTTGGAAAGGACCCTTAAGATCATTGAGTCCAACCATTAACCTAACGTGACAAAGTCCACACCTAAACCATGTCCCTAAGCGCCACGTCTACGTGTCTTTTAAATACCTCCAGGGATGCTGACTCGTGTGAGATCTTTCTTTTAAGATCTGCATATTGCATGTGTCTAGTGTAGCACTGGGGTATAAAATCTGTCCTAAAAGTTGTTACTGGCTGCTCCTACCGGTGCCTACAGCAGCTGTGACCCTGACTTTATGCTGAGAATGGTCTGAATGGCCTGATTTGAGAATGTTTGGACTTGAGACGACTTGCTCTTTTCACTGCTTGCTTTCCCTACCCTCCTCACCCTCTAGGAGATCACGTACAGGAATTCAGATGAGGATTCAGACTGCTCATCTCCTCAGTTTGCTCTGATCCTATGCCTTTAAGCTATTTTCTCGAATAATATGACCAGCTAAATCTACTTGCTAATAAATATGACTTAAAGTCTCTTATTTTTTTTTTCCTTTAAAAAACTAGGATGAACTCATGGCAGAACTAGAGGAACTAGAACAAGAAGAACTAGACAAAAACTTGCTGGAAATAAGTGGTCCGGAGACAGTACCACTACCGAATGTGCCCTCAATATCAATACCGTCAAAGCCAGGTACGTATGGCCCTTTACCTAACTTGGATTGTTAAAAGTATGCTTATTTAACTGCAAGTTCCTCAGATTTGAGAGATCTAGCTGCGGGCAGCGGAGATGTTTTTTTGAAATTGCTTCATGAATTACAAATTCCGTCTAGTGCCCTTTCTCTGTGGGGGTAACCTCCCTTTCATAAGAACCACGAAAATTAATAGCTGCCACAGGAACAGTTATTATCCGTTCTAGTGCTACCAGTTTATCTACAGCATGGATGACACGCCAGGTGGAGTGGGGATGTGGAGAAATGTAAAAGCCTTCTACCAGTTGCTGCTTCCCCAACAGGGAAGTAATCTTGACAAACTTACCAAGGCTGTAGAAGGGAGTGGAGAGTAAATTACCTCTTGGAATTAGTCCCAGGCTTGTTCAGAACCAGGCTTCCTTGCTGCTGCTTTGTTTTTTAATTTGATCCTGGCTTTTCTGGCTTTTGGGAGGAGCTCTTTGGGGACAGGTGTTGCCTCCTCTGAGGTTTGCAGGTACTCAAGCCAGATAGTACCAAACTTAGGGTCACCCCAGTCTCAGAGCACATATATCTATTTACGTTCAGTGAGTGTGATGATTTTATGTTGAGAACGGGCAAGAAATGTTCCTGTTTACACAGGCAGTTCCAGGCTGCTGTTAAATCTGAACTGATCACTTCTTGATGAACTAGAAGTTCTTGAAATATAGTTGAGTTGGAATCCCTCTGGTGTGCATTAATGGATATGAAGCTTTACTAGCCTATTTTGCTGAATCTGCCTTAATGTGTTATGAATAAATTGTAGACTTTGTGACTCTATTTCATGGACTGACTTAAGAAAGAAAAGGTCCAAAAAGCTAAAGGATGACAATAGTCCCAGTTGGTCAGTGTGTCTGTAATTGTCTTGCTGCCTTTCCAGGCTTAAAAGGACCTGGGAAGCAGTGGATACTGCCAAACAACAAGGTGCTGCTTTAGGTGGCACGCAGTGACGTTTACTCCTTGTGCATTATAGTTCTTTTATTTTGACATAATTGATTTTCTAGTTCTGTTTTGCTAGGCAGAATTGCTGACAAGCGTTAATGAGGGGGGAGCTAGTTATATGAAAATAGCTTAAATCTGAGACTTCATCTAGATTCAGACCCCACAGCAAGAGAAATAGTTTAAATAAACGCGTGCGTTACCTTTTTATTTCCTAGCTGGTTTAATGAGGTTAGGTCTCTAAATGTTCTTTGAGTGTGGACTTCAAACATACAGACTTGAACCCAAATATACTTCTTGCATTACATGAGGTGGTAGTGACTGCACGCTAGTCAGAGGCATTGTAATTGTGCCCATATTTAAGTAACTATACAGCATAAGACTTATGTAGACGTAGCACTTCCTAAAATAATAAAAATAATCCAGATTATGAATGTTTTTTTTGTAGTAAAAACGATGAGTGTAAAAACTCAGGGTTTTTATAGGATTTATGTTAAGCTGCTTTTGGATGGACATTAGAATTCCATTAATGTATTTAAATGGCACGCTACTTAAATAAAACTGCCTCCAAGACCGGCATTTGGGAAACCTGGGCATTCTGGGGTGGTGGTGTGTGGGCGTTTTGTATGTTTTGGTTTGGTTTTTTTTTTAACCTAAATTGTTTTTCACTTAAAACTGACTTAATATACGCTAGGATTAGAAGTTTACTTCTGGTCATCATGGGTTGGACTTTCAAAGGGACTACTTTGCCTAGCAACGCAGGTATATGCTTGATGTGTCTTTTGGAAATAATGTGTCTTCTGCGGTAGAGCTGACTCTTATTACCTCCTTTTTATTCATCGAATGGAAAATGAGCGTGAGCTTTCTGGCTTTGCCACTTCTCAGGAGCTGTCTGGATTTTGACTTAATCAGTCTGAATGAGGAATTTTTTGCTCTTGCCTGTCAGCTACATTGATGTCAGAAGAAATTCAGGCAAAAGCTGTTTCTGTTTAACGGAGACCGGAAGAGCTTAAGTTAGGAAAACAAATTCCAAACTTGTACAAATTGATAGGTGTTGAGTTTGACTTAAAGCTGACTCAGTTCTCTCTTACGTAAATGTTTCGTTTGGAATGACACAAACCATTTTGACTATGAATTATTTGACGCCTTTTTCTTCCCCTTGTAGAGTGAATACACTATCTGAGCAAATGACATCCTTTTTTTGTATTTTCCAAAATTATTGCAGCTATTTCTGGGCTGAAGCCTTTTTTTTCCCCTGAGTTAATGGTTTTCATCCCAGAAACTGGACTTGTCACATTAGGACAAATAGCATAGCCCCTGGAAGGACCAAAAATGACAGCAGGGCAGCGTGCAGGCTGCTGCTTGGCATCCACACCCAGCCAGCTACTAGTGAGCCTGGCTAGGGGAGCGGATTAGCAGGTTGCCCCCTGCTCGTTAGCTCTTCCAGAAGTTGAAGCTCTCTGAATTCTGTACCTAGCTGGATGAAAACACAGTAGCCTCATTTGTTTTGCTTGGAGGACTTTATGATGGAATAAGGAATGTATTTGTTAGGGGAGAGGCTGTTACACTGAAGATGTCAGACAAGAAGCCGAAAACTTGGTGTCTTCTACTTGGAGGCTTGGTGATGATGGGAAATGATACACACCTTAACCTTCGTGAACGTTTGCATTCTTCCTGTGTGAGCTATTGTCTCTTTCCACTGGAAGTGGTAATATCAGGAGGTTTTAGCCCATCCTGGCTTTTTCAGAAGGCTTCTTCTAACTTCAGTTCAAAAAGGTCTTGTGTATTTGTTGTCCCCTGTTGGCATTTGGTGCTTCATTTATTTGTTAGGTCAGTGGCACAGAGGTTTCACTCCTGCAAAGATTCGAGACAGCATTCTGTCAAGATTCCCACTCATTTGTTTTCTTTTAATATTTTGCAGCCAAGAAGAAAGAGGAAGAAGAGGATGATGACATGAAAGAGCTGGAAGCTTGGGCAGGAAACATGTAACCACAGCAGTAACTGGCTGAAAAAAAAGACTTTGATTACCTATTCTGGGTGCAAATGTGTTGTGTTGAGAAGAAAGCATAAGCAAAATGTCTTTATCTTTAATTTTAACCCAAAGCAGTGGGAAGTGCATTGCTGTTTTCTGCATAGCATGGTCTGCCCAAAGGAAAAAAGGGGGAGCAGGGGGAATTGCCTGCAGTTTATATGGTTGAATTTCTGTAAAAGGTATTTGCAAAATCAAACATTCAGCTTTTGGACTGTGCTACTGCCACTGCTGGATCTTCATCTTCAAAAGTTTTGGGCCATATTGAATTGAAATAAGCTGAAAAACACTCTGTAATTTTAAGTCAGTTTTAGTGTGTCTAGAAGTCTTGTAAGGCATTTAAAACCAGGGAAAGTCGTAAGCCACCATCGGCTTCTTATTGTGTTTAGGTGCAAGAATGCTTTAGGTTTTTAGTTCTTTGCAAGTTATATTTATATCCCTCAACTGATGTGTGGCCAGCCTTGTGTTTGTCACCGCAACAATGTAGTCACTATTCCCATTTTAATTGGTGATAATGATTTGCAATTGACAAATGCTGTCTTGGAACTAGGGAAGATTTAAATTTCAGTTGTACATTTTTCTACATAGCACTACAATGTTTATTGCTTTTTTTGTGATAATTGATAACCCGTTCAGATACATGCACACAATTATTTTAATTAAGAAACTACTATGGATTGCACTGTATTAAATATCTTGATTAATTTTCATCTGCGGCTACTGTTGTCGATTCTTTGTGATGTTTAAGTAATCTGAGTATAAATTGGGTGCAGTTTGGTCTCTTTTCTGCGTGAGTGACATAACGCTCGTTAAAGCTAGCGGAACTTTGGGTGTATGACTGTAGCTGAGTTGTGTAAAACTACAATTTCAGCTGAGCAAAATTGCCAGAGGGCTGCTAGAGCTGTTTTCTTATTGTTATAATATTGTAGTCCACCATGTCAAGACCCCTCCACTAAGGAGAAACCAACGCTGAATTAATAGGAGAAGCAACAGGTTTAGGGACAGAACTGGGAACCTTTTGTATTTCTTGTCGTAGAAATGATACCTGTTGTGCGCCGTGCTAACAAATGCTGTATTTTAAAGCAGTAATACTACAGGAGTTATGGGTGAGCATCTCAAGTGCAGTGTTTTAATGGTAAGTGTTCAGGTGTAGCTGGGAGAGTTAAATCCCACGAGCACTGTTAATGCTTTTAAGGTTACTGATGGAGAAGATCAGAAACTAAATGACAGAGGCACCACCTGGCAACCCAGCTGTTCCCTGGGTTATGTTTTCTTTCCTGTTCATTTGGCCAATTGCTTCAACTAAAGGAAGAACCTTGTCTGCGCAGCAAGAAGAAAACGCAATAATGAGCATGTGCCATGATTCCTGTTTACTTTTAGCCAGGCAGCTAGGGCAACCTTATTTCATATGACCTAATTTGTCTTGATTATTTCAATGAATGATGGGGTGGTTTTGTAATCCTGCAATTTATTAGTATGTCTGAGGAGCGATCACCTGTCTGCTTTGAATATCACTGAATTCCTTGGTATATCGCATAATATCAGTGAATAGCTAAAATACTTAGAGTAAAACATTTTTCTGCCTTGCTCAGACTCATTCTGAGGGCAGAACTTATCTGTTAGGAGCACGGAGACGCAGTGTGAATGGAAGCAACTGCCAGCAGGCTTTTTGTAGCTCTGCCCTCACTGCCCGGGATTTCCTCATCCTCGGAAGGGCGGTCTAGTTCCTGCTAGGAAACTATTCTCAATTGAGCTGCCCTCATCGGGCGACTTAATCTGCAGCTGCATCAGTGTTTTCTTGTAGAGCTGCTGTTAAGTGTTAAAGGAGGCAAGCAGGAAACAGATCCAGCTGTTTTCAGTTGATGTTTAATCTTTGTTTTTTCTTACAGGGAAGGTGGAGAGCATTGGTGGTGTTGCATGCACGGATGAGACCGACACATTTAACACAGGGCAAAAATAGAGCCCGGGCGGATGGACCTCATTACTGCTTTTCCCTTATAATGCTTCCAGCCTTTTGCAGAGGGGATGGCTGTTCTCTCTGCTGTGCAGGTGGAGAAACCAGGACATTTGTCCTTAGGGAAGCACACTGCTTTTGCCAGGAGTGGCAGGGAAGCGTTTTGTGTTTATGCTTCGTGTTTGGGTTGGCGCAGTTGGGAAGGATTCCGCTGCATGGTGGCCGCTCGAAGGCTCAGGATTTCGCCCGCCCCAACTATCTGCTTTGGTACCTTTGGAACGGGGTGAGCAGGCAAAGCTTGCGGAAGCTGGGCCGGAGAGCGGCCAAGGTGGGTTTGATTTCAGCGCTGCTGCTGCTAAACCGCAGCACGTGTCCTCCCCCGGGGCTGGAGAGCACTTGTGTTGTACAGCAGGCGGGGGGGCTCTTCCCTCCCAGGAGCAGTGGAAATCCATAGCTCTGCCCAGTACTGCTTTATGTGAAATCCATCTTCAGTGCCATTGGATCTTTACCTTTCCAGATGTACAAATGGCTTTTCTGTGTGCCTTTCCTGGCCTTGTCTCCAGGAGATGCTCTTTCTGGCGCTGTTTTGAGAAACAGGCATTTAACTGCAAGAACCTTCAGTGTAATGTTAAATAGCGAGGAATTAAGAAGGGCTCCATTAACCACTGGTGGCAAATCACTCTCCAGTTGCTTAGCTAATGAGTTGTACGCAAGTGTGCTTGTTAGTTAATGCATGTTAGTAATGAGCTCTCGGGAGGCGCTGCGTGGGGCTTCCCTGGCGCCCGCGACAGGAGCTTGCTGGAGAGCGCTTGGCCTCGCACACGGGTCCAGGTGTCTCCTCCTGGTGCACCAGGAACCATCTCGGGGTGCCGTGGGGAACCATGTGCTCGCTAAAATGTATAACCTGCTTTCTGGTACTTGAAGGATTTGAGAGTAAGCGTGAGCGCTCCAGAAAATTCAGACCCTTGTCTTTGCTTTGCCTGCAGGGAAGTTCTTCTCAGGAAGGAGTGCCGTGTGCTGGCTGCCTGTCCCTAACACACCTCCGGTGCTCGGAAGGCATTGCTGCCGGACGTGTTGTGACCGTTCCCACGTATGTAGGTCTGCTTGTGGCTAAATGGCCGACTTGGTGCCAGCGAGGAGAATAGCTCCAGTGCTGAGAGGAGGAGTGGTTTGTGTTCTCCAGGGTTGGAGGGTTTCACGTCCAGCGTGGAAGAGGCACTGCGTGTCAGCTGGCAAAGCTGCGTCTGGGGAGGTCCCCTGCTGCGCACGGCCACGCTCCGTCCCCCTGGGGTCCGACCCAGCTTCGGCATCAGCTGCAGCAGCAGCAAAGGAGCTTATGGCTGTGGGGAGAGAAAGTCTGGGAGCTGGTTCCTGGGGTTGTGCTGGAGCCTGGCTCTGCCCATGGGCAGCAGGCAGCGGTCGGCAGCCACGTGCCTGCGCCTGGCTGGAGTTCACTGTCACAGCGTGGGCAAGGCTGGACCCGCTCTGGGGCGGCAGTTCGGTACTGCGGGTGCTTCAGGGATGGATGGATGGAGGTGTGACTGCTCCCTGCAGGAAGGGAGAACCTGTGTCCACAGCTCAGGAAGGTAGATATGGATGTGGTGGGAGCAGGAGACCTTTTCAAAAGGGCCAAGGTGCTGCTGCAGCCATGTTTGTGGGTGCTGCGGTGGGAGGGAGCGGGAATGCTTTCCCAGCTCTCTTCAGGAGCTGCTGTGCTCTGCATACGTGCAGGGCATGACATTTCGTTTAGGAGTGAAAGCTTGTGGCTGTCACTTCATGGCATAAATCAGCTGCCACGCTTGCCCTGGGGACTTCCTTTCCCTGTCTGAAATGCTGACTGCTGCCCCACCTCTGTCAGTCTCCCCCTTCCCCTGCCGAATTACCTGTCCCCATAGAGCTCCTGCGTCCCCCCTCAGGACCATGTCCTCATCTGGGGGACAGCTGACCTTATTTCACTGCCAAATAAACCCTGCTTCCCGCTCTCACAGCAGCACGTTACAGCTCCCTGGCTCTGTCTGCCCCCCTGCCGTTGTCTGATGCGAGTTACTGTACTGTTTTTTCTGCCCCCGGTTTTCCCAACCCTAATCTGTCCCTCAAGCTCTGGACTTGGTGTGTGTCTCACTGCCGGACTTTCTCACAGGACAGATGGGTGCCACCAGGCTGGGCCCCTCAGGAGCTGCCGAGGTGGGTCCCGTGGGATGTGGGCTGGGCTGTGCTTCCCTCGCGGTGGGGGCAGCTTGGGGCTGTGACCCTGTGCTCCGGCACTGAAGAACCGCTGTCCTCTGACCAGCCTGGCCCTGGAGCTCACAGCCTGGGCTACGTTCCTTGTGCTTCGCCTTTCCTCCTCCTCTTCTCTAGCTTGGACCTACCCTGCCTGTGTCCTGTTAATCCCCACCATGGAAAGCCACCAGGTGCTCCTGTGATGCTGCAGCTCTCCCATTCCCCGGCACGACCCCTGTGGCACATCCCCCCCTGGTGTCCCGAGGCCACCTGTGTCCCCCTGCGCATCGCTGGTGCCAGGTGGGTGTTTAACAGCATGGGGCATCCAAAAAGTGGAGCCTCACGAGGGCTGCAGTGCTGCCTGGCCACGGGGTCTCTCCCTGGGCAGCCCCTCCCTCCACGGCTCCCCTGGGAGCACAGGGGGCTTCTCTGCACCTCTGGGGGCACCCCCAGCATGTGACAGCTTGTGGGTTACTATGGCAATGTGGCTTCTTCCCTGCAGATGCCATCACCAGTTGCAACTCTCTAATCCCTTTGCAGACGTATATTTAAATCTCAATCCTTTCATTAAAACCGATCAGCTTATTGAAGCCTCTGAGCGCAGCGTGTTTATGAAATTAGCCTGCCTGTAAGAATGAGTTTCTTCTAGCTCAAGAGGTGTAATACCGCTAATCGATATAATAGGTTAAACCCTTTTAGTACGGTTCTGCTGAGAGGATCTGGAGTTTGTATGCCACGCTCAATGCTCCCTTTCTCCCCTGCTAGTTATTTTTATCATTATTTTGGTTCTTATGACGACATTGCACTCTGCTCAGCTGGAAAGCTCTTCCCCTTCTAAATCCTACTCGTGTTCGGCTTGTGCTCAGCCCTGTGGCGAATAAAAGAGCTCTCTTGACTTAATTTTCAGACATCAAGGCCCATTAAACCAAAGTGATGCTTTCCAGATCTTTGTGGCACGCAGCAGCCCATCCCCATCCCTCCCTGCCCTGGCTCCAGGCGTTTCAGCTCTGCTGGACATCTGAGCAGGTCAGCTGGCAGGATTTTGAGGCCACCTTTTAGAGCGTTATTGGAGGTTTCCCCTTGTCTTGTCCGCCCTCTAGGAAGCTGGTGACATCTTCCTACATGTCATCTCGGAGCTGTGGCCGAGAGCATCCCGTATTGGCTGTCCCATGGGTGCGAAGGAGGCATGGTTGGCCAGATCCAGCTGGGTCTGGGGCCAGCTCCTGCTACCCTTGTGGCCTGCTCACGTCACCCGCCTGCTCTTCTTGGGTTTCTCCTGCCCTTTGCTGTTTGCTTATCTGTTCACCTGCACTTGTGCTCCTGAGCTCGTTACCTGCTGCGTTAAGGGGGGGAAGTTCCCCAGCCTCCTCCAGGACCGGCTCCGCGCGTGCAGTAGGAGGATGTTTTGCAGAGGGATGCGGAGAGTGGTCGGCAGGGAGGAGGGACGTGACACACAGGGCCAAAAGTCTCGGACCGATCTTCCCCGTCCATGGTGAGTTCTCTAAAACCAGCCGCCTTTGCAGCTCCCATCCCTGGCTGGGGGCAGCCGATCCCAAGGACTCACCTATGGGAATGAGGGAGAAGGTGTCTTTGGGGTTAGGTTAGGTGGAACTGAGACTCTGAGGGTTTTCGGGCATTCTGGTTTGGCAGAGTCCCAGCTTGAGGATCCCAAATGTCCCAGGTGCTTGTGGGGTTTAGACTGGGCTGTCAAGCACAGAGGCTTGTCCTGCTGCCCTGGATTGTCCCATCCTCTCTGCTGTGCTGGCACACGCACATGTGTGTGCACATGCCACCCTGGCCCTCTGCAGAGACCACACAAACACGGCGCGTCCCGTCTTTGGGGTGTGCAGGAGGATGAGACCGGCTGACACCATCCCTGCAATCTCCTGCTTGGACGCTTGGAGGCAAAACTGCATTTCTGGACAGACAGTTTCTGCAGCCCAAAACTGCGTTTCTGGACGGAGGGGGTGACACCGCCATGCGCTGTGTGGCCACCGCCTCCTCTCCCTGCTCGGGGCCGGGGCTGCGGGCACGGCAGGGGCTCCTGGTGGACCCTTCCACCTAGGCATCCCCCTGCTCTGGGAAGCATCTCCCGATGGAGCTTTGCAACCGTAAAATAATCTGTCTCTCTCTCTCCTGAACTGTGTTAAACTTCTGTAAATTAGAGACCAATATTTTAATGCTGCGACAGTGTTACTGGCTGCCAACTGGTAATGAAAACCATTTTTTTGCCCACTTTAATTTTAAGCTGTTTCCCCAAGGGCGAAGCCTGGCCTGTGAAATGCTCCAATCCCCTTTTCCGGTCGCTCGGCTGCTTTTCTGGGCACACACAGCAGCCTTCTGGAACTTTCCTCTGCCAGTCCCTCCGGCTGAGGCCAGTGGTGTTGCTGGGATTTGGCCCTGGGGATGCTGTGGGTGCCCAGATGAGCAGCCAGAGGCAGCAAAGTTGCTCCACAAGGTATTTTGGGGAGATGCGGCGGGGAAAAGGCTTGTCTGGCAGGGATTTACCAGCAGAGGGCAATGCCGTGATGGATTTCCATCTCTGTGCTGTTCAGCAGATGATAAAGTGGAGCTGGTCCAGCGTGGGAGGGGGAAGGAGATGGATGCTGAGACCAGGATACCCCTGGTCCTTTCAAACTGCTGCAGCCCTGGTGACTTTTCCTGGAGCAGGCAGGAGGGCACCTGGGGGTGCAGGTGGCTCATGACCACCCAGCACCTCCCTGTCCCACCAGCGAGGGGTGGAGGTGACAGCTGGGCGCTGCCTCCCTGCCTGCGCGGTGCCATTGTGGGCAGCTCTGGGGAAGCGGCAGCAGGATCAGGGTGTCCCAAATTAGGGCGGGCCAAATCCTGGGTGATGCTGAGTGTTTCAACTGCTCTCAAAGATCAAAGCTTGGGCTTTGCTGCTGGCCCGTTCCCCTGAGGGCAAGGCAGAGCACTGGGGAGGCAAGAGGAATCCTAGAATCATAGAATCACTTGGGTTGGAAGAGACCTTCAAGATCATCGAGTCCAACCATAAACCTACACTGCCAAAAGCACCCCTAACCCATGTCCCACAGCACCATGTCTGCCTGGCTTTTAAATACCTCCAGGGATGGCGACTCCACCACTTCCCTGGGCAGCCTCTTCCAATGCTTGATAACCCTTTCAGGAAAGAAGTTTTTCCTAATATCCAACCTAAACCTCCCCTGGCACAACTTGAGGCCATTCCCTCTTGTCCTGTCGCTTGTAACTTGGGAGAAGAGATTGACCCCCACCTCGCTATAACCTCCTTTCAGGTAGCTGTAGAGAGTGATAAGGTCTCCCCTCAACCTTCTCTCCTCCAAGAGGAGGAGCACACTGCTCTTCAAACCCTCAGCAGAGCTGGAAGGAACGTTGTTTTTGGCTTTGCCAGGCTGCAAGCATCCTAATTGTGCACCGGTATCATCAACAGAGATGAGAGCATCCTTCCAAATGCTGCCGCTCCCCTCGGCATGCCGATGCCATCCGGGGAGGCGAGGAATTCCTGCCTTCACGCGGGCAGGGTGTGCGTGGGGCTGGTCTCCTGTGAATGTGGAAGGGGAAAGGGAAAAGCTCATTACAGGTGGCAAAACGTGGCGGGGTTACACCAAATAGGTGTAGTGCAGAGCACAGAAGAGCAGGTCCTTCTGCACAAAAGACCCTAAAAAGTGGCAGCTGCCTGCAACAGGCTGAAAGGAGGGACGTGGGGACTAGAAAATCATCACAATGACCAGAGGAACCCCCAGGTGCCTGGATGGTCACGTGGTGCATTCTCGTGGCTCAGCTGACGGGCAGCAACGTGGTAGCTTGGCCAGGTGGGGAGGCGTCGGATCCTGCAAAAAAGTTAAATGCTCTTTTTTGAGGAATTCCACACCCACAGCTGGCTGACTGTCCCTTGCTCTGCCTGCATCACAGTGTCCTCTGCAGCGCCAGCCGTCCCCGTCTCTCCCACCAAGGTGTGCTGGAAAAGCAACTTGAATTTTCCTGCTCTGGCCACCTCCGGAGGTGACAGAGGTCACATCCAGTGACAGCAGCATCAGGTTTTGGGAAGCACAAATGCTGTCCTCTACTGGACCGGTAGCTTTTTGGGAGCACAACCACCGGCATCCCTGTGCGGGGCTGGCCACAGCTTCTGGGTGCTGGGCTCCATTCTCCCGCCCCGCAGCACATGGACACCCGGCCAGAGGAGCAACCCCGTCCCAGAGGCCACTGATGCTTTGGTGTCCCTGCTTTGCCTTGCTCTGTTATGTCATGGAGCAGCAGCACGCGATGGTCTCTTTAGCCTCTATTAAGAGAAGTGCTGAGCAGAGGAGATGATCCGTGCCTGCACCTGGAGAGCGATGCTGCTCTGGACCCCGCAGAGGCACTTGTCATCCCGTGGCTGTTTCCCGCAGAAACAGGGATCAGCTCGGGGGATCAGCTCTCTACATTTACATCTTTTATTTCACCCTCCAGGAAAGCTGCTGCTCCTAACCCTGCCTTGAGCACAGCCCTGTCCCCGAACCCAGGAGACCCCAGCTGGGCTCCTGCGCTGCATTTTCCAAGACCGCATTTGTTTGGCTTTTGGGGAAGAAGTTTGCCTCGTTCTTCCAAAAAAGGTCAGAACAAGGAGGCCAGTCTCGTCATAAATAACATATACCTCACCTTCATTATTAAGTGTATACCCACTCTGGCATCAATTATGGAGAAAGAGTGTTACCAGCCCTGACGTTTGGGGCTGGAGTCAGAAGACTGGTAAGAAAAGAGCCAGGGTAAAGTGTCCTCAGGTCTCTTCCTTGGCCAGTCGGGAGCAAAGCTCAGGGCAGGTCCCCACTGCCGTGTTCAGCCCCTGTGATGCTGAATGGATAAGCGAGATCAGCTGCAGGTGGGAGATGCCACCACTGATTAACGACCCCCATTTTGAATGGGGGTGCTGGAATGAACTTGGCTGATGGCCACCGCTATGAAGTCTCTGTGGTCTCATCTCTGGGACCTCTCCTGGCCGGGGCTGGTGGCTTTTGGGGCGTTTGGCCAAGGGTGTCCACATTCCTCCTCCTGTCCTTCCCCCATCAGCTTCATCACCTCCAAGGTGCGAGAGCCTTTTCTTTTAAGCTGAGCAATGAAATCCTCCTCTGCAGAGCCGTCCCCGGGCTGCTGTGGCTGAACCCTGGTCCCAGCAGCTCTTCCTCCCCTCCCCAGCCTGGCCGGGTACTGGCCCGGGGCGATGCTGGTGACTCCGGGATTTGTCACAGCCTCTCCCGGCTCTTGTGTTCACCCCTGCCAGGGAGTGCCAGGTCTCAGCTCTACCCTACCAGCAATGACGTGGAGATAAAATACAAAACACACTTATTTATTGCAGGGAAGACACAGTCCAAGGCTTTTCTCTCCCAGGCTGGCGATGACAGTACGATTTATGGCTCCCTGAAGGCAGGAGGGCTATAAAGAGGCTGTGGCGCAAGTGGTCCCATGGTGGAAACTCTGGCCTGTGGAATAAATCCTGGGCAGGTTTGTTACAAGCTGGGTGGATCTGGCTGCGATACGGGGATGCAGGGAGCCTCTCCCGTCCCTCCTTGCCCTTGTGCATCGGAGGCTCCGCCAAGCCGGGCTGTGTTCTGCCCCAGTGTGCCTGGCACATCTGCCCAGCTGTCACCTTGGATGGGCTCGGGGTTGGGTGGTGGCTCTCACACTTCCAGTGAGGAAACTGTCAGCTGGTGTTTGTTGGCATGGGGGGGGTTGTCAGCCTGAGTGGACAACCGGGTTTATAGGTGGGGAAACCGAGGCACAGTGCAGCAGCGCTGCCCTGTGGGACAGGCTCTCGGGAAGCACGGCCACCACCTTCAGCCAGGGCCATCTCATGCCATGTCAGCATCCTGAGTGGCAGCATGTCCATCCTGTGTCCGTGGCATCGCCGTTACTCGATTAACGCTCCCAGACCTTTCTGTCTTTCCCCTCTGCTGGAAGATGAGAAAGTGGAAATTTGCCATCTGGTTTCTTGACGGTGTGTTGCTGCGAGTGGAGCTATTAGAGACACAAATGAAATATAACGTGTGAGTGGGAACCCCAGTGGCAACGGGCCACTCTTTGCCTCTGTGACACTTCTGCTTTGGCAGAGGCTCGTGCAGCTGCCTGCCCCCGGTGATGAGTCTGGCATGGCCGGACCAGCCTCTCGGTGGTGGTGGGATGCTGGGCCTGGAGGCATCACTGGAAAGGGAAGGTTGGCTTTGCGTGGGGAGGGATAAACGGGATAAACAACTTTGTGCTGGCTCAGGTGGAGCATCGGGGGCAGTAAATGCTGTGCTGAGCAGCCCCAAACATGGAGGCCCAGCTGCTCGGAGGGAAGCATCCCCCCTGTACGTCCCTGAGGATCCATTGCAGTGATGGAGCGGTTCCCTCTGGGCGTCTTCAGTGTCCCAGCTCTGGGGCTCTTGTGTGCAACAGCGGGGAAGGAGGGATGGCGGGGCTGATGGTTGTGGCTCTGCTGGGGCTTTCTGCAGCCCCGCGAGACGTTTAACCCTTTTTTCTGTCTGTTGTCCCAAAAAGCCCTTTTGTGGAGTCTGAGTCACAGCGGTGCATGTCCGTCCGGGACCTTGCCCAGGTCTGCTCCTCCCTGACTGCAGAGGTGCACAGCAGAAACACTTTAATGACTTCCCCGGGGCCTGCTGGCGTTTTTGGGCATGGGGAGGAAACGGAAACCTCCCAGCCCCAGATCAGACGTGCACGGAGGCAGGGTTTCCTGCCCATAACCTGCGTTCAAGGAGAGCAGGAATATCCAAGATATTTTTCCCCCCCTCCAAGCTTTGCTGTAACAGCTGGCTGCCCGCAGGCACGAGCGAGGAGCGAGTGCTAAAGCTCTGTGACGGGACACATGTTCCCAGCAGAAAATGCTGACACGTGTCCCGCAAATTGAGGTGGTGCTTGTGAGAGGATGTGTGGCGCGGGGAAGGCGGGGGGGGGGGGGGGCAGAGCCATCTGTCACTGCTTCCTAATTAACGCTGGGCTTGATATGATAATTAGATCTGACTTTTGCATTAATTTTTTGCTAATTATTTACAAAAAATGTTTTGGATAACTGTCATCATGTTGTGCAAAAGTGATACCCAGCAGCCAGCTGGTGGGCACCGAGTCTGAGTGTGAGGACGGGCTCATCTGCGCACTTGGCCGTGGGGCTGAAGATGCTGGGGGGCAGGTGGCCCCAAGTCCCCTGGGCCACCACATCAGCAGGGGCTTTTTGGGAAGCCCCACATCCTGCCATGCTGAGATGGGGGTCAGGGCTGGCTCGGGGACGGGTTGGCAGCAGGTCTCCTTCACCCCGGCTTGTGCTGGCATGTGCAGGGCTGGGGGTAGGAGGACCCATGGGTGCCCCCCGTGGGGCACCCAAGCATCCAGGGAAGGTACGGGATGGATCTGGAGGTGCATCCCGGGGCTGCCCCAGGCAGGGCAGCGGTTGGAGGCGAGGCGGGGGGGGGTGGTTGCCGCTCTGCTGGGATCTAATGGATGACCCGACTTGGAGCACCCATCGATGAGCACAAGGGGCTGCTCCCAGCGAAATGCCGCAGCTCCAACTGCCTCAGTGAGAGCTCCAGAGACTCACCCCCTTGGAAAGTCAAACCTGTGACCGTGTTCGGTGTTGCCAGCGGTTACTGCGGCTGAGTTGCTCATGCAGGCGGCTCCAACAGCCACACAGACATCCCTGCTGGGGGGAAGCCGCTCAGGGCTGCTCTGCCCATACCAGTTCCCAGCCCCCAGGCAGGATCTGCGTGGGGTGGGAGGAGGATGGTGCTGGAAATCAGGGGGTTTCGTGCAATGCCGGCTGCCCTGGAGGAGCTGTGCTCCGGGCACCCCGGCCTCTGCAGCCCACCTTCGCCTGGAGGTGAGGCAGCATTTGCCTTGTCCTCGGGGCGCCCTGGAGCAGCTGTGCCAGGCGCCGCTGAAATGTCAGCTGCGGAGGAGCTTCCTGGCATTTCAAGGCACTGGGGTTGGAACGAGCTCAGGGAGAAAACCGGGAGTGATATCAGTGGTGGAGGCTGGGCAGCCAGTGGGACCGAGGGGGCGGCCGAGGGATGCAGATGGATGCTCCGGCACTCCTGGGCAGCAGAGGGAGTGATAGTGTGGTTGAGGTCTCTGCAACCTTCTCGGCATCACACCCCAGCTGCTCAGCGCAGGTGCCAGCCTGCGACTCCCTCTTCGTCCACCGCGAACAGCCGAGAGGGCTGGGGTCTCCAGGGGCTGTAAATGCCCAACAGCCTCTGCACAGAGGCTCCGTTTTCCCCTTTATCATGGGGACTCTGTTTTGTGGGACCTCTCTGGCCCCACTCTGCAGCTCCTGCTCTCCGTGTCACCAAACCTCATGGCGCTGGTACCACAGGGGACAATGTCAGCCAAGCCCAGCCCCGCCGTGTCAGCCCCAGAGCGCCGTGTTGGGGCTGTCTTTCCCCAGGAAGGACCTGAACTGGTTCAGCCTCCTCCCGCTGTGGGGGGAAGCACTGCAGGAGGCTGCTGGCCACCCGGCAGCCCCATGGAAGGACGTGCCACCACTTATTTCATTTTCCTGGGCGCCTGCATTGAAACTTGCCAGGTGGGCTCAACAGGGAGCAGTTCTGTGTTGCACCTACGGCTGGGGTGGCACCCTGGGCTCCTGGCCCTGCTGAAGCAGCAGTGCCTTCCCAGCACTTCCCGTCCTCGTGGGTTTCACCAGCTCCTCCAGACCTTTGCCTGGTACCAAGGGTGTGACTTTGCTCTCCCCGGTGAGGCTCTGGTGGAGGAGTGGTGGCTGTACCGGAGCCGGACAGGGCCACCAGTGCTGCCGGTGCCTTGGTGAGCCTTGGCCGCTGCCGGCTCGTGTCCCTCGCACAAGGGGTGTGGGAACAGCTCCAAACCAGCAGTTCAAAGCTGTCCAGAGCAACTGTGGCAGATGTTTTAACTAAGTTATCCTCCACCCAGGGCAAATTTTTGGGTAAGAAATGTTTAAATGTTAAATCTGTGGTCCTAAACTGCTGCTTTAGTGTCCTGTCTGACTCTTTCTGTGCTGCTTGAGGCAGGTTATGGAGCTGGGGAGGGCTGAGCTGCTGAGGTGGGTGCTGGGGGGAGGCAGGGGGTAGTGGGGAGCTGCCTGGGGGGGAACGAGACCCCGTATCCATCTGTCGGGGTGCGGGATGGGGCGCAGGAGCTGCAGCCCGCGGCGCCCTCGGTTCTGGCTGTTGCTTTTCCCTTCGTTAGTATGGAGCACTCGTGCTCACCCCACTGAGCGTGTTGCAGGTTTTCTGCACTGGTCAGCTCTGCGGCTGTATGGTGTGTAATTCACAATCAATTTGCCTAAAGTTAAAGTGCAAAGAAGGGGCTGAAAAAGAAGAAAAAAGGGCCTTTTCACTTTAACAACTGGTGGTGCCTCAATAGCAGCCACTGCGAGGTATCAACAGTGCTTCACAATCCAATATCTGACATTTCTTATCCTCGCTCAGTTCAGTTTCACCTCAATCCTGAGCAAATATTGACAAATCTCATCTAATCCTGCTGGCACGGGACTAGAGAACTTTGTTTGTGGCAGGCTTGGTACCGTCTGTATCCCCTGGATGTGAGCCAAGGGACACACGCACAAAGTTAAATGGGAAGAGCAGCAGGATGGGAGAGCAGAGGCTGTACGTGCACGCGGTTTGCTGGGAAGGGTTTTTTGGGAACTGGGGCTGCTGGTTTTCCAGTGTCTGCCCAGCCCTGGGCTGTGGGGGCTGGGTGGCTGCGGGCACATCCCCTCGTGGGCATCCCCCTGTGCCGGGGGCTCTGCTCCTGTCCCGTTTTGGGCTGGATTGGCCCAATCAGGTGGAACAACAGGTGCCCCCCCCTCTCCTTTTCAAAAGGAGGAGGGATCGAGAGAAAAGACTTAAAAGTTTCATTACTACTTTAATGAAATATTAATAATAAAATGATAAAAATAAATTAATGAAGTATATACACAACCACACTGAGCTCCCAAGATGACAATCCTGTCACCAGCAGGCAGTGGGGAAGTCCCAGACTGGACTCAGTGGCAGACGGGAACTAGATTCTGGATCTGGGTTCAGGATTGGGATCAAAGGCAGATGAGCAGACACAGTCCTCCTCAGACACCGGCCATGGAAGAAAGAGACCTGACCCTTTGGTCCCTCAGCTTTTATCCCGAGTATGATGCAGACGGGATGGAATACCCCGTTGGTCAGGTTTGGGTCCCCTGTCCTGTCCACTCCTCCCCACAGGTGTCACCCCTCTGCGATTTTCTGCTTCCCACCCTCCAACGGGACAAATACCCGAGTTGGCTGCCCTCGGCTGTTCCAGCAATAAGGAGAAGCAGGAGCCTCTCTGCATCCCATGCCTTGGCATCAGCCATAAACATGGCTCTGATCCCTCTGAGAGCCAACAGCTTCTGCACAACATGCTGGTAATTCCAGCAGTTAGGAGAGGCCTAGCTAAAAAGCAAAGTTACTGAACAAAATTGGTCCTGTTTTACCCCAAACCAGGCCACCTCCGCTGGTGCCACTGCAGAATCCTCCACGGCACGTCCAAGAGGAAACCTTGTCTCTGTAACATTCCCAGGGACATGGGTATAGTGCTGTCTGCAGGGGACCAGCGGAGACCCGGCACATGGGGACAAGCCACAGCTCGTGGACTCTGGGCCAGAAGGGACACCCTGGGATGGGCACCGTGTCCCCCCGCTGGAGCCTGGCTGGGGTGGTGCGGCACTGCGGCGACACACGACGGGAGGAAGCATCGCTCGGCGGGGCAAGCGGGGAGAGTTTTGCTCTGATATTCCTGCCGGGACCGTTTCTCGTGTTTGCTTTCGGAGAGAGTGACAAATCTTCCTGCACCCTCCGCTTTCATCACTCACCTGCGGTTTGTTCTCCCTCACCGAACCATCTCTCAGCGAGGCCGGGAGGTGCTAAATCAGCTCCGTCTTGGCGCCACAGCTCGCGTTATTGCTTGGAAGGTTTGGGGCGCTTTTGTTTTACCAATCCATCAAAAAGCAATTCTGGGTCAGGGAGAGTGATGGGTGCATCAGGATAAAGACCTGGCAAGTGCTGCGGTTTCTCCTGGACACATGCTGTCGGGGTCCCTATCGCTCCCGTGGTGGCCAGCAAAGAGCTGGGGACAGTCCTTGCTGCGGCTCTGGGGCTTGGTGGGCAGAGCGACGTGGTGCGCATGGGCTGGCTCAAGCCTGTTGCCTTGAACTTGAGCCGAAGGTTTTGGCCGAGGCAAGGGGAAGGTCTTCTCTTTCTCCTGCTTATCCCCATGGAGGCAGCAATGGGTGCCCAGCGTTGGTGCTGAGCTGATGCCTGGATCAGCAAAGCTCATCGCAAAGCAACATTCAGACCACGCTGCTTCTCCCTGGGGCACGAGGGGGGCGGTGAATGGCTGAGTCCCTTTTGGGGGTCACTCTGCGCCCCAACACGCTGCACCTGATGGGCAGAGCTGGGCCGGTGCTTGAATCCTGGAGGTAAAATCCTAGCACTTGAACGGGCAGGACCTGCCCCGTCTCTACTCGTAGGAAATCTGGAGTCCACTGGGTGTCGTGGCCAAGCTGGGGTCCCTGGGGTGCTGTGGGAAAGCTGGGGTCCCCGGGGTCCTGTGGCAAAGCTGGTCCCCAGGGTGCCACAGCAAAGCAGCAAGATGAGGGACCTTCTTTCTGAGGGTGGCTGCTGTGGTGTCACCCACTGCCTCACTGCCCGGTGAATATTTGCAGCCCCCATACTCTGTGCCTGGTCTCCCACCCCACGCCACAGTTGCTCTGGGCCGGCATGTCCCACCGCAGCCGAAGGCGACCGTGCCGTGGCTGGTGCTGCCTTCGCAGCCGCACAGCTCCACAGGGGCTGCAACAGGCAGGACCAGCGTCCAGACGTCCCTGTCCCGGCTTTGGGACCTGAGCTGTGATTTTATTGCTCTGATCAGCTCGTCGTACCCTGCCCAGTGCAGGAGCTCCTCTGTCCCTGGGCTGGATGGGGCTGGGCTTTGCGGCCGGTGCTGGGCTGGCACATGGAGGGGGGTGCTGCTGGTGCCATCGCAGAGGTGATGCAGCGTCAGGGCAGGATGAGCCCCTTGCAGCAGGATAAGCCCATTGCAAGATGAGCCATGGGGGGAGAGGTGAGATCTGGGGGTCCGCAGTGCCCCAGCCTGAACCCCCCCAGACCCCAGCCAGCGATTTTCATTTGTCAGCATTGTGAGTGCTAAAACAGCCCGTCTCCATCAAAAAAATGTGCTTTTTATGCAGCCAGGCAACAGAGTCTCTCACCTACATCATCTGCAGTATCTTCACCCTACCCAAAGCCTGCTGCAGCGCGGACCCATGGGAATGGCACCAGGGCACCGAGATGGATGTGCGGAGCCAGGAGTGATGGATGGACAGGCGCCTGGCAGGAGGATGGCAGTGGAAGAGAAAGCTCATTTCAATCGACTGGTTAATGACTTCATAAAGTCACTGACTTGTTGGCAGCGCCTGGCAGTTCATTTTTAACAGCAGAACTCCAGTGCTCAGCCCCAAAGCCAGCTGCCTCAGAAATTCAAAACTCAATAAGCAGCTCTGGAGATGAAAAAAGCTCAGTTTGACTCAAATTGAATTCTTCCCTGCACTCCGTCCATGCTCTGCCTGCCGCAGCCTTGCCGTCCCCCTGTCCTGATGGAGGAATCATACTCTTCCATGCGGTATCAATCCTAACCTGGGACCTAGATTAACCTGTTTGACATCCAAAAGAGCTGGGGACAAATGGCATCTGTATTTTGACCTGGACACAGCATTCATTTTGTTTCTGGATTTGTGCCCTTTTACTGCCTGCAGCGTGGGGTGAATCAGGCCCCTCAGCAGGAGGCAGTGGCAGATGCCGTCTCAGCCTTGGTTATTCCCTGCCCAGCCTTGTTCCCTGTGCCCTGGATTAAGATGGAGCATTTCTCTCGTTGCTTATCTACGGCACATGTCTTGAAACACTCATAATATAATTTAATCTTTTTCAAGTCCCACAGCATTGCTTGGCGAAATGCTGGGTATTACTCTTAATGTTCCTGATCTCTGCTCGTTTAATTATCTTACTCCACACTTCACCCCCGCGCTCTCCCGCCCCTGGATCTCCAGCCCCTGCTCCACAATCCACGGTGGCTTCCCAGCATGGGGCAGAAAAGCTGCCCCTGCAGCTGGGGCTTCCTCTCCCGCTGTATACTCACTTTAAGGTCTCGTTTGAAATCTTCACCTTAAACACCTTTAAAGGCTCCCTTCAACCTGCTCATCACCTGCTCCGCACCATTCCGGATGTCCCTCCCTGTGACAGCCCCCCCGCTGCTCCTGCACCCCACAGAGCATTGCAGCTTCTCCTGCGGGTGAGACTCACTCCTGGTAAGGTCCAAAAAAACCAGGATAAAACAGTAGTAAGGGCATCCTGCTTTGCACTAACTTTATAATTTATTTATGGGCACATGTGCAAAAAGCATTTCTGTATTTAATCAACTGGCTGCCAGCAGCCCGGCAGTGATGGGCTGCGTTATTCCAGCAGCTTGGGCTCACGGTTATGAAAATGTGGGGTCACAGCCCTGGCGAGGAGCTGGCTGCCGAAGAAAAGTCTCTTCAGCGCGGCAGTGTGCGGTAATACATACTAATTAAGACAAATGTAATTACCCAGGCTGCAACTCATGCGTAACAAATTAGAACCAAAACATGGCAAACATGAAGAGAGAGGAAAAACAGGCCCACGGCTTTGAAAAGCACAGAGCCCAGGCGGGAGCTCGGGCATCATCTCAAGTCAGTGACTCTCCCAGAGTTCGCCCAGGGCACAGGGGAGGGATGGCTTTTCAGCTTCCTCCACTGTCAGGAAGTCACTGCTGCGAAGTAAAGGGGCAAAAAAAAAAGAAAGTATTAAAGGGGAAAAGAAAAAGAAAAAAGTGTGGGTTTTTGTGTATTGAGAACTTGAGGTGAAAAAATGAACCAGGCGTCCCCGGGTCCTCTGCAAGGAGTGAAGGACGGGGACAACAAATCCATGTCCTTATTAGCTGTGAAACCCCTGGATTTCCTCGGAGGCCACCGCCAGGGACAGCCTGTGCCGGGGACAGGAGCACCGAGTGCTCCCAGGGCTGCTTCGGGCGGGTGGGTTGGAGGAATGTCGCTGCCACAGCACCCTGGGGCTGTCTCTTACGTGCTGTGTTTCTGGCCTCCTGCTTGTTTTCTTGGACGGCCTCCACGGCATCGCTGCTCTCCTGGGCAAGTCATTGACAGAGTTTAATGCAGGCTGCATTAAAAATCTCATCGTCTTTATGCATAGCTGTAAACTAATCAAGCTCTTAGTAAAAACCCTGAGCTGGATCGCTTTAGGCTTCAGGCTTTAATTTTTATCCGGCTTTAATTTTTATCAGATCATCTCAGTTTTAGCCCAGAAATAGGGCTTTATCAGAAAGGAGCTGACAGTGAAAGCTTAATGCACTGATCACGGGTGGGCACTAGTGAGGATGGTGGGACTGAGCTGCCAAGGTTTCCTGTGGGGACATGATGGTGACCAATGTAGTGTGTGGGGGTGTGTGGGTGTTCTCCAGCTCGTGTCTGAGCTCGGTGCCCTGTCTGGGCATCCCCAAGCTGAACGTGGGTCCCTGGTGAGTGTCTCACTTGATTCCCTGGCTCGGACAAGCTGCTGTTGGTCTACAGCCTGGTCTGGTGCAAGTGTCCTGAACCAGAAGCCTGCTGGGAGGAGAAGGGGTTATGGAAAACAAGTTTCAGTGAAACCTCGCCACGCCTGGAAAGGCCAAAAGAGGCTTTCGAGCATGGAACTGAGAATGAGCAAACCGACTGGAGAAGTGGACACTGCCCAGAAAAAGATACTGCCCAGAAGTGGACATTGCCCAGAAGTGGACATCGCCCAGAAGTGGACATCACCCAGAAGTGGACATCACCAAGACGTGGACGTCACCCAGACGTGGACATCATCCAGAAATGGACATCACCCAGAAGTAGACACTGCCCAGATGTGGACATCACCCAGACATGAACACCACCCAGATGTGGACATTGCCCAGACGTGGACATCGCCCAGCCGTGGACGTCACCCATCGAGGCAGGGCAGGACCATGCAGTCCCGCCCTCGCATGCCATGAGGGAACTCAGGTGCCTGTGCCGACCCTCCGTAAGGACTTGACGGGGTCCTCTGGGGCTGCTCTGCTTGGAGCCCCCCTCGCCCGGCTGCGCTTGGCAGGAGCGGGGCTGCATTTGCCGTCTTGCGGTTCCCACTCACAGAGGGGTGTTTGCGAGGGGATGTTAGGAAGCAGGTTAACGAGCAAGATATTAAGAATTAAACCAATAGAAATATGCACAGTAAGTAGAGCTGCTGTCAAATGGTGTTCCCAAGGGAGATAATACCCCTCCCCTTAATTTCTTAGTAAATCCATTATGATTAATGCTATTACAGAGGAAACACTATTATTACAAATACATCAATGATGGCAGAGCTGCAGAATTAATAACACTGGGTGTTACTTAACTAATTAGCTGCTGTTTTCAATAGGACTGTTATCCAGATGCATTAAACTGAGTCTTATATTGCGTTGTTCTGTGGGCTGTCTTTGCTGCAAGGAGATGAAATGAGAAGCATCTCCATCTTTTTGGCCAAAAGCCATCTCCCTGTGGCACCGTCATTCAGCTGAGCTGCCCACTGGTTGGTGGCACCAGTGGAAGCCCCAGAAAGCTGGTGGTGGAGAGTCTTGTGGTGTCAGAGACCAGCAGCCACCAAAGGAGGAACTGGAACCAGGACCTGGCATCTCCAGGTGGTCCTCAGCTCTCCAGGGCTGCCCATGCGGGGGACCCAAGAGGCCACCACAGCTCATGGGGACCTGGGCCAGCTTGGGAACACGCTCGTGCCTCCTCGCAGCTCCATGGATCCTATGAAGGATTTTCCAACACCTTTTTTTTTTGCTGTTTTCCCCATGTACTGCAGAAATGGGATTAGCAGGAAACCTCCTTAGCTGGGGGTTTGCTTTGCGCGTTGCTAGTTGGCACTTCCACACTGGAAAATCCTGATAACAGGCGGCATATCGAGTTTCTCCAAGGGAGTGATACCTGCTTAATGGACAAACTGGATTTGAACAGGAGATGGAAGGAGACAGATGGGTTGAAAGTGCTCAGCACGCCGACGCTGCACAGGTCACCGTGATCTTGAGGAGCCTTGTCTCACTTTAGGAAAGTCACCTCCTGTTGCCAGGTAGACCTGGGACCTGTGGGCAGTCTTAATAGTTATTCAGTGCGTCCCATTTCAAACTGGAGTGAAGGCCGGGGCGGGGGGGTGAGACAGTCCCCTGCCGCAGCAGGAAGGGTCTCAGCTGGTCCACGCCACTGTCACATCAGTGGTCATGTCCTGCTCAGCATCTTCGGGCAACTTCTTGGCCATCGCTGCGTAGTGGCCTGGAGCTGGGCTGGCGCCGTGCCACCTCCGCCAGCGCTGCCCCTGCTCCCCAGCACCCCGGTCCCTCCTCTGCACAAGCGTGGCTGTCCCTGGGCAGTGGAATGGGCTCTTCCCCTCCTCCATCCCCCATCCCCATGCCCTTCTCCCGAAACAAACGGATCCCGATGCCGCCGGAGGGCTCCTTTCAGTGCCTCCAAATTAACACCTACTTAAAATTCAAGTGCAAATAAATTTTTTATTTCCTTAATTAACATTATTTCTTCGTTAGATCTGAATAACGGGATTTGAAGAACAGAAGCAAGGGGACGTGCCTGGCGGCGTCGGAGGGGACCGAGGCACTGGCGAGCAGGGAGAGTGTCCATGCTGTCCCACAGGACCATGTCCCACGTGTTGGGGGAGCTGGAGCGAGCCAGAGCTCAGCGCCACAAGTAAGTAAAATTTACCCGAGCGGCAGCTTAAAATATCACAGCAGCCCCTGGTTTTGCAAAGGTGGAAGGCGATGGATGGGCCCCACTGCCTCCCCAGCCCAAAGCAAGGTCCAAAGGGGCCGCTGAGGGGCTGGAGCCGCCAAGGGGGCTGATCTGCTGTCACTTGCGCTGCGGGGACATGGGAGTTGGGAGCTGGGGGGGCCGAGCAGCGGGCGGATGCGGAGGAAGATCATCCCCAGGCGGAATGGCTGCAGCCCGGTGGCGGACGGGGAGAGCTCCCCCCCCATGTGCTGCTTCGCCCTGCTGTGCCTCTGCCCCAAAATTACTCTGCTTTCCTGGTTTGCAGGCTGGTTTTCCCAGCTTGACCCTTGTGCTGGTGAGGTGCAGGAGACCCGTGTCCCTGATGGGCTCTGCTGTACACAGGACTGGGGAAAAAAGAGGGGAGATAGATGATGATAAAAAACGCATTCAATCAGCTCTTGCTGCCTGTACACACCCGGGTGCCTGGACTCATGGATAGGAGGTGCCGTAGTAAAGAGACGGATGAGATCCGCGCTGATCCGACTGCAAGGCTATGGAGGGAAAGCAAGTTTCTGGATGTCTGAAACGTGCCTGCTGCTCTGCCCGCAGGTCTCCTATCTGCTCCCAGCCTCTCCCTAGCATTGTACCCTCTTTGGAAGCTTTTTAATGTATTTATTTAAATTAATAATAATTTATCCGTTAAAATGCTGCTGATCAATGAGTTATTCTGGAAGGAGGCGAGGAGCCCCACGTGTACGGCTTTGGAGAATTGATTAGCTCGTGTGTTTGCACCTCCTGCAGCATGCTTGTTAGGTGCTGCACGTGAAACGATTTATACAGATTGCTGCCACTTGTACCAACCCAGCCTCCAGCAATTCAAAAGCAATTGTGTAAATCATTTATTCATTGTTACTGAAGTAGTTGTGCAGCAAAGGGGTGCCTTCGTTTGAATTGTTGGCCTTTTTTTTTTAACCAGCGTTTGTTGCATTGACACCGAATTTTTGAGTGTCTGAGGCGCCCCACTAACGAGAAGAGCTAATTGCAGGAGCGAGCAGCCCCTCGCAGCCCCTCGCAGTTTGGGGCGAGGTTTGGGCACACAGCCCCTCGCTGCAGCCCCCCCGGCCCGACCACGCCACATCTACCGGCTCCCACAAATAACAAGCAGGTATCCTAATTAATCCTCATTTCCAGCAGCAGCTGAAATGAGCTCCATGATGAGCGCAATGCCATTTGATGCAGATGAACTGTGCTTTGGTGGGAATTCAATTACACAATTTTTCCTTGCTGAACATAATACATTTTGACGATACAGTAGTTTCGGTGCTAATGAGATGCATTTTAACTGCTGTGAAGACTGTATTTCTCCCTGCACTTAGTACACAGGATCCACATTAATTACAGTTTCAGTGGAGAAAAACCCACAGAGTTACTACCTACATTTTACTCCTGGCAATAGCAGTTTCCTTGGGTTGCCAGGAACATTATGGATTCACTTTTAAGCCACATTTTATACCAAACAACAAGATTGTGACAGCAGGGAGAAAACAACTCTGCTTTCCTTCGACTGTAAAAGAGTCATTTATAGCAGGGAGATGAATCGGATGCGAATGCAAGTCAGGACATCCTTGAAATTAAAAGCACTTATAGAAGTTGGTTGAAGAGGTTTTTGTAAGACACGTGGCACTCACGGCCAAATTAAAACAGCAGCTCATGGGCCCACAGAAGGATGTGTGTTTCCTTCGCCCCTGGGACGAGGGGCCGTGGCCAGCTGGAGCACATCCCTATGGGGCAGCACCCAGCCCTGGAGCCAGCACGGAAAATCACAATTGTTTTATTCCAAGGAAGAAGCACGTTTGCCCTTTGATTTCTTTTTGGAGAGTTTTTGAACTCCCAGGCCTGGCGGCGCAAAGTTTCCCTGGTACTTCTCCCGCCGGAGCCGTGCGCCGCAGGATGTCCCACTGCTTGCTGTAAGCCACGGCCAAACCCCACATTTTTGGCCACGGGTTTTGTGTGGTTAGTTAAACCGCGCCGTTTGCCTGCCTCTGTGGCACAGGGCCGCGGGAGAGCAGGCAGCCAGCAGCTCCCATGGGCTGGGAAAACCTGGCTGTTGGGATGCAGCAGCATCGAGGAGCCGCGGGGGCTGCGTCCAGCTGTGGGTGCTCCGGTGCTCGGAAGCGCTGCTGGATTGGGGAGTTTGCAACCTGCTTCTTCCCGGCCGTTTCCCGTTCTCCACACAGCGCTCCAGGCTGAGAGACGGAAGCAGACAGCTCGGAAAAGCCGAGCAGTTGTAAGCTGCTGCGTGAAGCACGTGTTCGATGAGGAGTTAGCAGTCAAAAGCACTGCAGAGATATTTAATGAAAGATTGATCAAATTGCATTGTAGCATGTTGTATAAATCACTCCGTGACCTTCCTTTAACGTCGTTACTACATTTAACAGCCTCATCTGTTAACAGCTGGAAACCATTTGTAGCCTTCTATAATGCATCTCAGCAATTGTCATGGAATTCATGTCTTTACTTAAGTATTTATACATCTCCATTTAAAGTTCCTCCCTCGCCTTCCTCTCCCTGAGCCGCAGCGTGCTGCAGCCGGGCTGGGAACCGGCACTAAGGCAGGTGACAAATAAACAAGTCGTTCGTCAGCCCAGCCAGGCAATTAGACTCTCGCTTCTGTGGATGAGGGAAATGGCTGAGCAGGCAAAGATGTATTTGCTGTTGAAACTCCCTGAATATTGGCTCTAGGGTTAAAAATGTAATACCATGCGCAAAGTCTTACTTAGCTCCCCCGAGGAGCAGCCGTGCTGGAGGAGGGGGAGATGCTGGTCCGTGGCTGGTGCGGTGGGCAGCGACAGCAGAGGGTCTTTTGAAAACGTGTTTGTGGGAAGTGCTGGGGACAGAAACGCTTGGTCTCGATGCCAAGTGGAGTGTTTTTGGGGAAAAAGCAGTGAGAAGGAGCTCAACCTGCTTTTTCCTTCATTCCTCCGGAAAGCAACGCAGCTCTTTTTCCAAAAAGGCTTCTTTTTCCCCTTCTCTTTCTTGATCCTGGCGGTTAAAGCAGAACCAGGAGCTCAGAGCTCTGCCATGTTCACGGTGTGCACTCCCAGTTTGCCGACAGCACGCGGCAAGAGGTTGTTTAAGGGACACGATCTTTTTCTAGAGTCCTCAGCACCTCCAGCGCGGTGGATGATTTTGAAGACAATTGGGCAGGTACCGGGACCTTGAAAATCTGCATCCTTTTGAAAAATCAGAGCTGCGTTTCAGGCAGCCGTGCCCCGATGCCCGGCTCTGCCCCACACTTACAGAGGGGGAGGCTGCAGAGCCGGTGGGCTGCACAGGATTTAGCCGTGTGAGCAGCCCCAGGTACTTCCAAGCGGGAAACCAAGGAGAAGATTTAAAAAGATGGAGGTTCACCGTCCTTTTACTTTCTCTCTGGTTGTGAACGCACCTGAACTGTGTTTTTATGGCGTCCTCTGCGGTGGCAACAGATGAAAATGTACTGATTTTGACAACCCTAAAGCATGACTCTCCCGGAGTCAGGAAGCCAGGGCTTCCTGAAATGTGAAGGGGATAAAACCTGGGTGCTGGCCGTGTCACGGATGCAGTGCACTAGATGGAGCTGCAGGATAACTGCCTGCCCTCAGCTGCGCACCTGCCTGCTCACAACCCAGTGGAGGAAGGTGGCTGGACACCGGGAGCTCATGTCCCACATGGGGACATCGGTGACCACCCTGTTCATCCTGGCAAAGCCCCCAAGATACCTGAGCCTGATCTCATTCCATGCCAGCTTGCTGCTTCTGCTCACTGCAAAGAAAAAAATCTCAAAAATGCGGAAATAATTTTGAAGGTAAACTTACAGCAAGCTTACATTTTTCAGCGCATCTTTTTTTTTTTTCTTCACTTTAGCAAGAACCAGTGGAGGATGTGAAGATGTTTGACCCATCTGGATATAACTGGCCTCTGAGCCGTCTTTTCTGGCAAAGTACGACCGTTCCCACTTGGCAAGCTGGGGCTCAGCAGGGTCAGTGTTAGCTCTTTGCACTGGCAGCGGGTGAGGCTGGCCAGTGTCTTCACCGCAAGAGCACCCGCTGCCCACCTGCTCCATTAACCACTCTTGTCTTATCCCACCCTCTTGGTGAAACGTTGCCGGATGAGTCAAGGATCATTTTCTGAGCCAGAAATGCTTTCTAAAATCCCAGTCCCCTCTTCATTCCTCCATCACCAGCCATGGGCACCTGGGTCACACCAACCCCAGGCACCACTACAGGACTGGGGAAGAGCAGCTGGAAAATGACTGGTGGAAAAGGACCTGGGGGTGTTGGTCAACAGCCAGATGAAGATGAGCCAGCAGTGTGCCCAGGTGGCCAAGAAGGCCACCAGTAACCTCACCTGTATCAGATGTAGTGTGGCCAGCAGGACTGGGGCAGTGATGATCCCTCTGGACTCGGCACTGGTGAGGCCCCACCTGGAATCCTGTGTTCAGTTTTGGGCCCCTCACTCCAAGAAAGACATTGAGGGGCTGGAGTGTGACCAAAGTAGGGCAACAGAGCTGGTGAGGGGTCTGGAGAACAAGTCTTATGAGGAGCAGCTGAGAGAGTTGGGATTGTTCAGCCTGGAGAAAAGGGGGCTGAGGGGAGACCTTCTCGCTCTCTGCAGCTCCCTGAAAGGAGGGTGTAGCCAGCGGGGGTTGGTCTCTTCTCCCACATTACAAGTGATAGGACAAGAGGAAACAGCCTCAAGTTGCACCAGGGGAAGTTTAGATTGGATATTAGGAAAAATTTCCTCATGGAAAGGGTTGTCAAGCATTGGCAGAGGCTGCCCAGGGCAATGGTGGAGTTGCCATCCCTGGAGGTATTTCCCAGCCGGGCAGACATGGTGCTGAGGGACGTGGGTTAGTGGTGGGTTTGGCAGTGCTGGATTGATGGTTGGACTCAGTGATCTTAAAAGTCCCTCCCAACCTGGGTGATTCTGTGATTCTTTGGTCAGCCCCATGTCAGAGCATGCCATCCTCCTCAGTCTCAGGACAGAGAAGTGCTGGTAGATCTTACCCTCAGCTCACCTGCTGCTGGCATCAGCTGTGTCTTTGCAAAGGGGACATCTGTCTTTCTGAGTAAAATGGGCATGGGAGCAGTCACGGCTGCTGAAGAGGGTTTGCAGATCATAGATTAAAATTGAATGAAGGGGAGGTCACTTTAGATATAAAAATACAGAAATACCTGGAAGTAGTGGGGGAACAAGTAGTAAAAAATGAATCTGGAGGAATTCACTTGAGGGTAGAAATGTCACTGTTTCTTTAAATAAAACTTGCTAGCAGGTCCAGGTAGTTCAAATTTTCCTTAAATCTCTGGGTTGGTAGACACCTGTGAAGGTTTAATGGTAGCTAATAGGAAGTACTGGGCCTGGTAATTGAGGGGAAATGAGTGAAAATGCACGAAAATGCACCAGGTGAGTTGTTGCAGAGGAGCTCAGTATTTCTGAAGTTCTTGGGTGCTCAGTGAGACCATGTTTTCTGGGCAGTCCTGTGCACATGAAGGGTTTTACTTAAAAATTCATTTACAAAGGGGACTAGAGCCCCTGGAAAGACTCCAAAAAAAGAGATTGCTTCTCCTGAATGGGGAAAATGACTCTGCTGGTGAGGTTCTGGCTGGCTTTTGGTGCTTGTGTGTTGATGAACCAAGCTTAATTGTGGAGCTGTGCTTGCATGGCCTTCACTTGTCTCATGCCAGGCTGTTTCCAGGTAAGGCTTGAGGTCATAAATTTCCAACTGTTTGTTAGTTTTTGCATGAAATGTTGATAATCTTTGGCTGGTGCTGTGGGTTACTGAAAGTGTTCATGGGAACCTGTCAGCTGGTGAAGCCTTTACAAGGGGAGATGCCCCGGCCAAGGGTGGGAGAGGAGGGAGTTGCTCCTTGGGGTGGATGTTGGCTGCTATGTGGTGCCTAGCTCCGAGCAGGGCTGGTGACAGTCCCACTGTGTGATTTCCCTTTGGATGCTGGAGAGTAGAAGACATCAGGTTTCTTTCAGTTTGGAGAAACACCTGGTTGCCTGTGGCTCGGCTGGGAGCTTGGCTGAGGTCTTGCTGCTCAGATCCCACCCTGCTGCAGGTGCAGATGAGTGTGAAAGAGCAGTTTCT
Source organism: Chionis minor (assembly GCA_013398295.1). Classification (NCBI taxonomy): domain Eukaryota; kingdom Metazoa; phylum Chordata; class Aves; order Charadriiformes; family Chionidae; genus Chionis; species Chionis minor. The sequence continues at coordinate 215,642 of VZSF01000230.1, forward strand.
CACCCATGGACAGCTCTGTTTTTAGTGACTATTGAGCTTTTGCGGGGAAGTGGTGTGAAGGTCTGCGAGGTCAAGTCCAGCCCTATGTTCTGAATCATCCCAGGCTGCTCTACTCCCTCCCATCTTTCTCCCCCCAAATATAGCTCTTCTTCAGGGTCTTTCTTGCAAAGAAGAGGTAGCCATCTGTTCAGCCTGCATAAACTTTTATGTTAATTCTCACATTTATTCTTCTTCTATTATTACATCTTCTGTAATAACAATGTCAGTTGGGAAGACGGAGCACCTTGCAAATGCTGTGTGCCTGGAGTTGTTCCCTTGTAGTTTCCCAAAAGCACTAACATCTCATAAGCAACCTGGTTTAACACCATTACCAGCCCAGTTCTATTCACTGAAGGGGAGCGGGTAGCTTGCATCTATTTCAGAGAAGCAGCCATGTTTTTGATACTTTTGTGAGATTAATTGAACCATGACAAGTTTTCTGGTTCACCAGCTCCAGATGTCTGGCTGCAGAAATTCTTCCTCTTCTTCTACTTGAAAGCAGAAGGCAATTTATTCTGTAGCCATGTCGGAATAATGTGTATTTCTGTGCCTCAGTATATGGATAGCCAATAGGGAGCAGTCCATCTTCATGTAATTTTAAATATCTTGGAGGATCCAAGTGCACAACCCTGCACTTGGGGATTTCATGTAGATTTGTGACCCTCTTTAGAGGAGCTGAGGTCATAAAATAGTGACTGGAATTCAGGGGGACATAAATACCGTATTTTCATCTGTGGCAGCTATAACCTAGCTTGGAATATGGACCCATTTGGCTTATTTAATCAATCTGAAAGTTGCAAGATGGGATAGAGGAAGTAGTTCTGATAATGGAATAAGCTGTGCACAAGATTTGAAAAGGCAGCTGAATGTCCTCTGATAGGAAAAAAAATTTTTAGGCCTTTCTAATGTTTTATTTATGGAAGGGTGGGTGCTCCTGCGCTCTTTGGAACAGAGCAGGGCTAGTGGGAAGAGCATCTGTTTGCCTTCATCTGAAAATGGCATGCCACACTCTAATGATATTGACTGGGGTGAGCTGGAAGCCCCTCTGAAGCATCAAGGAGCAATGGCCTCCACTGAGGACAGTAACTGTGGTCCTTGGGAGGTCTCTAAGCTGGAGTATAGACCTAGAGAACCCCAGATCTGCTGCCAGCTGACAAAGTGCCTAGTCTGTGGTCTCAGCAAGGACGTTTGGGGACTACAGGCTCAGGCTGAGCCTCCAAGAACGACATGGTATGTGAATGTCCAGTTTTGGGGTTGTGTTGTGAGTGACAGTCCCATTTTCCATAGTCCAGAGCTACCTCAGAGATGGTAGGCACAAGGTAGGTGCAGCAATAACACTTCTTTCCCCTCTTCAAGGTCAGCCATCCATTTTGGATTTTTAGGGAGTCAAATCACAGATATGAATAACTTATCGTACAAAGTTTTCAGCTGTCAACAAAGTGATTTGTGAATAAATGTTTTCATTACTTGGCTGACTCTATGGACGGATGAATAATATCCATAAAATAAATTATTCATCTTTTTCTCTCCTTGCCATCATCAGATAAATTCTTTGTGATTTATATTTGTTCATTATTCATTTGGCTACGAGAATGAGATGTATCAGAGGTGGGTTAAGAGCTAAAACTGCTTTATTGAAACCAACAACTAAGTTCTAGGTGGTACTGGAGGCTGTACCAACACAAATCTCATCCCATGTAGCTCAAGTGCCCTCTGAGCAGTGATGCTCAGAGCTGCTTCAAGGGTGACGAGAGTCCCCAAGTGACATGCTGATGGCAAAGACGTGTTCTCCTGCTCTGATGCCTAATCACCAAATTCTTAACGTCCTCTGATACGTCAGGGCTGCCTTGGGCTGCTTCTTGCCAGAAACCATGGGTTAGGGATGCCACCCTGAATGGCTGAGGAGTTGTGTCCTTTGGCCATGTCATGGCTACAGCAAATAGACGTATGTGTTCTTAGAGGGGGCAGTTCCTCAAAGGCACCTGGTGTACTGGAGTCCAGGGACAGCGGAGAGGAGTGGGATTATCAGTCTTTATAAGCAATTTTTTCAGTATTTTATGTAATACAGGGGTCTGAGACTGCAGTCCTCCCTTCCTCAGGCTGCTTTTGCCCTTGACAAAGCCATGCCAGCAGGCTGGCCAGCCTCCTCTTCAAAATGCTCCAGCAACAGGGATCTGGGAAGACTTTCCAGAAATGCCAGAGGAGGAGGGGAGGGAGAAAGGGCATCGTTTGGCTCCTCTACAAAAAGAAGCAAAGACAATCACCGCACAGAAGCTGACTGAAGGGACAGACGTAGGAGATACCTGCTGCTCCTGCTCAGAAATGACCTTTCATTTGTTCATCTGATTTACAGGCATGATGTTCCACAGTTTGGTGACTGAACAAGTTTCAAACTTCTGCTTTTTTTTGCTTTATACCCGTTCTGAAAAACATGCCTGTGGTTATTTTCCCATTAAACCTCTGGGAGAAGCATCTTTCAATTTCTCTCCTACGCCTCAAAAAAAAAAAGACAAAACGTTCTTCAAACCCTTTTCCCCTCAAAAATTTTAGGCATACAGAAGATACAGCAAGTTTCACCTTTAAATAGTGAATAGCTGGGAAAGTTACCTGTGTGTGAAAAGCGGAGGTAATAACGGAGCTTGTTTTGTAACCGAAGCTGGAGTGTGCTGTGCCGGGCACCTGCTCGTAATAACAGGACGAGCTACGTGAGGAGTTTGCAGAAAGCCAAGGAACACAAGAAAAGCCTTGATTTTTTTTTAATATTTTTTTTCATTTTTATTTTTTTTCATTCATAGTGCCTAAAGTGACACTCTCAATTGAGTGATCAAATACAGGCGTAAGTGTGAAGATTCAGCTGGAGAGAAGGAATGACAACTGATGGGGAAAAAAACCCCGTAGCCACGGGGATGAAAGGGAAAGCATCCTCGGCAGGCAGGGAGGAGGCAGGTGGCACAGGCGGCGATTCATTTAGTGCTTCTTGCCCCACCTCGGTCCAGTGCTGGCTTTGCTTCCGAGAAGGGCTGCCCAGCCAGACCCGCTCCGTGATGCCGAGTGGCGAGTCCCCAGCTCCTGTCCCTGCCAGGACACTGGGCAGCAATGCCCTTTGCGGGGTCTGTGGCTGTCACGGGCAGGGTCCCCGCTGTAATCCCTACGTGCCCTAAAGAAAGCGAACATGGCAGCAAGCGGAGGATCTTCATGCTTGAAGGATGTATTAGATTATAATTTATGTTTAGTTGGGTTTTTTGTTGTTGGGTTTTTTTAATTTTTATTTGGTGTTTGAGTTGTTTGTTTTATTTTTTTAACTTTTTCTCCCCCTAGCAACATCAAGGAAAGATCTTTGACACCAGCAGCTTGATGTCCTGTGTAGGATTGATGGGTGAGGGGCATCACGCTGGCATGTGCCAAGGAGGGACAATCCCACCGGCTGGAGCCAAGGCAGACCTGGGTGTGAGTGGCTGGACTTTGGGGTCTGTTCAGGCTGCCGCTGTGGTGCCCGAGATTGATTTAGCACCCGTGATTTGCTGAAGTTTAGACACATCTCTGATCATCCCCGAGGCCTTCAGAGATCAGAGGTGTGTTGGGAGGGATGGAGAGTGTAGGTGAAACCAGCGCTGGGACAAGTTTGAGGTACCCAATGCAAGAGGCGGCTGATGGCAGTTTGGTGAAGGGATGTAACATCCTTGGGAGCATCTCTGCCAGGGGAGCTGCTGGGCAGGAGCATGGTCCACCCCTTCCTGCTGTCCTCTGCACACTGTCACTGATGAGTCTGCCCTGACACCTTGAGGGCTTCTCACTCTGTCTCTAGAGTGGAATAGAAGATTTTTAGACTTCTCCCTGCAGAGCAAGTGGCATGGACTGGGCATGTTGTCACACTTGGGGATGTTGGGAGGCAGCTTTCCTGCAGGTAGATTGCAGGGTTGCAATGATGAAAAAACATCATTTCCTTTCAGCTACAAAGAAACCTTTTGACATGGCCCCCCATGGATGTAGGGGCAGTTCTGCCAGGGATGCTTTTTAATTTTTCTTCTGGTAACAGGATCTCCAGGTGGTTTCTGCTGAGAATTCCCACCTTGTGTGCGGCCCAGGTGTCTCTAGCTCAGCTGCCGGAGCTTCCAGCTTACTGGTAACTGTTTTTCTAACACTCTTATTTTACCCAGAATATTTTGTAGCTCACTTAAAATTAAAAATGTAGGAGTTGGGTAAAATGAACTGTACTGAGTTTCAACTTAAGTTGTCCAATGCATGGATGGTATTCTAGATTTTCATATTTTATTCAACAGACTTTTTGGTTTGTGATAACGTGTCTGAAACTGCAGCAAAAGTCAGCAGCCTTGTCTCTGCGTTTACGCCAAGCCTTCTGCAGAGTCGAAAGGGCTTGGGCTGTGCGCTCTTTTTTTTTTTTTTTTTGTGGGGTCACTTCTGCTCTTGGGTGGGCAATAGTAAATGAGGACTATTTAACAGTAAATGCCCAGCTGGACTCACAGGTAGGTATAAAGTTGACTGTTGAAAGGCAGCCTGCCGGACTAGATGATAAGCAGCCTTAGAAAAGGGAAAGAAAGATGAAGAGCCTTATCTCTTGGAAACCAAACAGGAACTCTGGCAGTTCCCATGGGCAGGGCAAGTGGTTGGCAAAGCAGATAACCCTTCCTCTTCAGCTGCAGATATTGTTGACGTTGCTTTTTAAGTGAAGACCAGTGAATGGATTCTGCTCTTTGAGGTGGTGGCCTGAAGAAGTGTTGCTTTGGAGGCTGCCAGTAGCCCTGAGCTCCAAGAGAAGACTCTGTCTCCTTTGTCTCTGGGGTCATGAGATGAGCCTTAGCCCTGACCCCAGCTGGTTGCTCTCTGTTTTCTGAGCCTCCTTCATCCACCAATGACTATCCCTGACGAGCTACCTATAAGTGGTAATTTTACAGAAGCTAAGCCTCCTGCAAGCATCGCAGCCAAACTACACAGTGTACAAATACTGAATCCACTGCTTTAGCCTTTGGTTGGTGTTGGGAAACCAAGGAGCCGAGTGGTTGGGCTTCACCATGTCTTAGCTCCCTGACCCAGCTTCACTGCACACCAAGTTTCCTGCCTCAGTGCTTCCAGCTACCCCTCGTTGGGGTGGCCCAGCTCTGCTCCTGGCCCTGCCAGTCATCCAAGCCCCATTGCCAGGGGCAATGGTGGAGTTTCTCAAAATTGTTTTGCTTTATTTGGCTAGCACCACCTTGTTTTCAAGGCCAGGACGGGCTATTGAGGTGACCTGAGCACACCTCCCTGTGCTCAGGATATCCTTCCTGTGGCTTCTGCCTCCAGTTCAGTGTTTTATCTTTGCATGACCTTCCAGACAACAGTCAGCCTTGATCTGAAGACCTTGGGTGTAAGGAAATCTCCATACCCACAGGTAGGGTCTTCCAATGCCAGTTTCTGGTGAAAATGGCTGCCAACCACTTCTCTGCAATGTCAGAGAGTGCTTCTATTTTGGACAGGAAGAGGTAAGACTTCCACATGGGCAAAGTCATGGGCTGATGTGGGTCCAAAATGGGTGATGTTTGGACCATCCTGTGCGAGCAGGTAAAGCCGCCTCCTGTCCTTGGTTGACAGTGTCCCCAGCACCAGGGAAGGAGTCTCCTAACAGCTTGTCTCCTGCAGGGCAGCAGAGCTGTGAAACAGGAGGTCTTTGAGCCATGTTGGCCAGGGTCATGTCTCAGCCAGGCTCTGAGGCTCCCTCAAGCCCCAGCACTCACTCACACAGAGCTGAGCTTGTTCCCCTGTGAGAGCAACTCAGCTTTGCTGTGGATTTTCTCCTGCTGAGGGTACCTAGATGTCACTCTGGAGAAAAGCAGATGGAAAAGTGCATACTTTCTGGCAAACGCTGGGCAACTTAAACAGCTGAATACTTGTATGTCTTTCCAAGCTGATGCTCGGGAGTGATTTGCTCTGTGCTTTGTCACATGGTGTCAGGCTGTCCCCGGAGTGTCTGACATCAGAGAATCACAAAATGAAAAAAAACAACAACAAAACCCCCAACTAAACGTGCACAACAAACCAACCACTTTCCTCACTCACATCAGAAAAGCCAACCTGAGGAGGCCCAAGCAAGGGGTGAGCTCCCTGGCTGAGGCTCAGGACACCCTTGTCCCCTATGATTGCTCCCAAGACCTGCTGAGCTTTGAAAAAGAGACTGAAAAGGCTTAATTTTGTGCAAAAGGCTCTCCCAGCCTCTAAAAGACCAGCTTTTAGAATCATAGAATCACTTGGGTTGGAAGAGACCTTCAAGATCATCAAGTCCAACCATAAACCTATGCCAAAACCACCCCTAACCCATGTCCCTCAGCACCACGTCTGCCCGTCTTTTAAATACCTCCAGGGACAGCGATTCCACCACCTCCCTGGGCAGCCTGTTCCAATGCTTGACAACCCTTTCAGGAAAGAAGTTTTTCCTAATATCCAATCTAAACCTCCCCTGGCACAACTTGAGACCATTTCCTCTTGTCCTGTTGCTTGTTACTTGGGAGAAGAGATTGACCCCCACCTGGTTACAACCTCCTTTCAGGGAGTTGTAGAGAGTGAGAAGGTCTCCCCTCAACCTTCTCTTCTCCAGGCTGAACAATCCCAACTCCTTCAGCTGCTCCTTATAAGACTTGTTCTCCAGACCCCTCACCAGCTCCGTTGCCTTTCTCTGGACACGCTCCAGCACCTCAATGTCTCTCCTGTACTGTGGAGCCCAAAACTGAACACAGCACTCGAGCTGCAGCCTCACCAGTGCTGAGTACAGGGGCACAATCACTTCCCTGCTCCTGCTGGCCACGCTAGTCTTGATACGGGCCAAGATGCCAAAGATGTGGGGAGGCGTAATGCTGCGGACAGGATGTGTTCCAGAAAGGGCCCTTCAGCCAAAGGGATTGGTAAGAGACAGCCCAGAAATCCAGGTAGAAAAGCAAACTTCACTGCTCCTCTAGATAAAGCACTTCATGCCTGGCTGGTTGGTGTTGGGAAAGACAGAGAGGATGCTCAGGTGGCTTTGGGCAGACTGAGGTTGGTGCCTCCTGCTGCTACTTCTTGCCTGCAGCTGGGAAGCACCTTCCTGGGTGAGGAGCTGGGCTCCAGCAAACCCTGCTCGCCTGTATTAAACTGCTCTGGAGCCTTCCTGCACCAGGCAGCACGTTTCAGCGCTGCAGCTGTGATCTCCTGCTGATGGGTGGTAATTAGCAGCTCCTGGGAAGAGTAGGGGGCATTCATTTCTGAACCTGATCAGGTGTGCACTGCAGATGTCCATCTGTTCAAACCCTTAATTAATATCCTGCTGTGTGTCTGATGAGTAGTTGACAAACCTTAGAAATTAACCAGAAGTGGCTCATGGACCTGTTTGGATGGGTATTTAAAGCTTAGAAACTGTTAGATACGTATTAAAGGATTCAGCGAGCCAAGTATTTCCAGAGTCCCCTAGAAAGCACTGAATGTGACTAGCTGAGGCTCCATTTTCATGGCTCAGTTATCCCATTCATGTCCTTTCTCTCACTGTTCCCAGTTGTTTTTAATATTCCCAGGTTCCACTTTCAATTGTCAATCTTGTTCCAGAGGTATAGGGGTGGAAAAATGTGTTGTGGCGGTGGTTTGGTGTGTGTGGGTTTTTTTATTATTTTTTTTTTTATTTGAAATAGGCTTATCTTACTGAGCACGTGGCACCATGGTCATTTGCATCAATCCAACTGAAGGGTCAGTTAATTGGGAAAATAAGAGCAGGGATGGCATCAGCCTCCAAAGAGCCCATTTGCGCTGATGTTGCTTTGCACCCACCCATTACCCACGCATGGGCCGCACGTGAGCGCGCTCTGCTCAGCCAGAGCAATTCAACACGTCCCACCTCGGCTCTTGGGGGACACCCAGCCTTCAAATCCCACCTGCTCCTGTGGGGTGCCGGGGGTCAGGGCTGCAAGAAGGCAGATGGTCTCTCTCGGGCTCGCAAAGAGGGTGAGGCTGCAAAGAAGAACAGAAAACCAGCAGTGACCTGCTTGGAGGCACAGGGTGAGGAGCAAGAACAAGGGTGAATATTCCATGGCAGCAAAGCACAGGGTAAGGGGATGCACTGGGGGTGACAGCAGAAGGAAGCAGACTGGGTGAGCTGGAGCAGGGACCTGCACCCTCTAGCCCTGCTCCTCCCCAGGGCTGGAGTAGCATCTGGGAGGTAAGTGCTGGGGTGGCTGTGCCAGCAAGGAGCTGTGGAAGTAACCCTCAAAATGCATCTCGTCACTCCATGCACAAGACCGTAACTCATCAGAGCTACAGTTATCATGTCAGATCAAACCACGCCATCCTTTCTGTCTATGGAGGCCCATTTTTGCTGCTGACCCCATCCCGTAGGATATTTCTGTTTTCAGGGTCTGTTTAATTTGTATTTTTCATTCATGTTTCAGCAGTAAAAGACTACCTTTTTGGGTGCAGAGTGGAGTGCTCAGAAGTCAGGAATGCCAGTTTTGTGTGTGTGTGTGTGTGTGTTAAGGCATTTTCTGTAATCACTGCCATCCTTCAGTGCTGCTGCAGGCTCCTCTGCCCTTCTATGTTCACATAAACAGCATCTCCCAAAATTGCAGAGCAAACAAGAATTAAGTTGGGCTTTGACTTCCTTTATTTGCCGACAGAGCCTGGTGCTCCCTCCTCCTTTCAGCCACTGTGAGTGGCAGAGAAAGGGCTGGGGAAAGCCCAGGAGCCACCTCTGCCACCGACGGTGCAGCAGTGTTGAGTCTCTTTTCTAATGCCTTCCTCAACGTATTGATCCATGAGCTACAAAGCCGTATGTAGGAGAGAGATTTGGCTGTAATCTTCTTGTTGTTCTTCTTGTAAGTACTTCTTGTTGAGGATTTTTACTGATGCTAACGTCTTTGACATAGGCTGCCAAACTGAGGTCGTATCCTGTCCATGACCAGTACCGTTTTGTTCCAAGATGCAGGCTCAACTGGGAATCTTTCCCTTGGACTTGGCCCGTTGTTGTCCTCAGCTAATGAATCCCTCTGGTGCGTGGGTGGATCCAGCTCACCACTACCGGCCATCTGAAGTTGAGCATCTCATCAGACCAAATTTTTTTGACTTCTGGCTGAGGTGGTGGAGAGAGGTGTTCACCCTAGAGGGAAGCTAATTTGAGGCTGATCTAATTTGGAGGCTGATATTTAAAGATAGCTAGGCTGGGTGGCTCTCAGGGTCTGTTGTCTCCTCCACTCCTAGAAGCTCATGGTGACTAGGTGAGATTGGATGCAGAGCGGGCATCTATATTATCCAACTTAATATGTTTCCCGTGCAAACAGCTGTGTCTGAGCAAGTTATACAGGCTTCCCTTGGAGCTGAGAGAGAGAAATAAATTCTTCTGTAGTGCCATTCCCCTCCCTGGATGTGAACATCTGCAACAGGTGAGAATACATGTCCTGGAGAAGCGTATTTTTTTGTTCAACATAAAATCTTCAAAAGGAGTCTGAGTGGCTAACTTGGATGGAGACATCTGAGTGGCTAATATCTAAATTCGGGCAACTGTGTTTCTTCCCTAATTTTAACCCAACTTCCACCCTGCAGCACTAAGTGAGCTATGTCTAGCTAGCTACAGCAGACCTAAGTTCTCAGCTCTTTCTGCCTCAATTCCCTCTCTCCCCCCCCTCACCCCAACATGATGTGAAACACTATTTTAAAATGTTTTACTTTGTAAAACAACATATTGCTCTGTACTCTATTCACTTTCAATTTTATGGAACTTTCTGCACTGGAATGGGCTCAATGATCTTGGGGAAGTAATTGGTGAGCTTGTTAGACTAATGGGATTTTTATTTCCAAGGCTATAGATCAAACAAGTATGCCTGAAAATTCATTATACATGCAGTGTGCACTAAATAATTATTCCTGCCTATGAAAGTGCTGGAGGAGAGAGACTATGACAAGGTATAGCTTTAAAAAAAAGCTGCTTGATTTATCATTTATAAAGCAAAGTTTGTATTAGATGCATGAGTTAAATATTCAGCAACTAGTCAGTCACTTGACTAGTCAGGGTGCAGGAAGAAAGCCTGGCGAGCATGGTGCCTTTTCTCGTTTGACTTTATTTTTGGTCTGGATGTGAAGGAAGTGCCTCTCCCTGAGTTCATCTCCACCTTGTTAGCGGAGACAGCCCTTGATGTTGCTGGAAGCAGCTGAATTTTGCTTCCAGGTGGTGACGGGGGGTGATCTCCCACCTCCCTCTTCTCCAGGGGCTGGCTCTTCATCCTGCTTCCCCTCCGCGCTCACGCCTGGGCAAGCAAGAGCAACCCGCAGTGTGCAGCCAGGAGGGGAGTGTTTTGCCCAGCTCTGCATATCCATAGCAAATGGGACATCAGCAATGGAGAACCTGTCCCGTAATAAAATGATGAATATTAGTGCCAGAGACACAGGTTCTGCAGGGACGGCGCTCTGCCGTGAATCCTGAGCACGTTGTTATCTGAGCTGCAGCATCTGGGCAATGCTGCTGGGAGGGCGTTGAGCTGAGGTCTTGCCCACGAGCTGAGCTTGGGCAGCTCCGTGGGTTGTGCCCTGTGTGGACACAGCTGGAGATGCTGCGTTTGGCTGCGTGATGCCCTAGGCCAACAGCCCTGGCTCAGGCTCTGACTATTTATGTCCTCCACAAATAACTTGGTGAGTGGTTGTTACCCTGGGACCTGGCCTCTTTCACAAGCTGAGCTTAATAACTTTGCTTTTTGGTATGGCTGGGTACAGGAAAGATTTTTTTTATTTTTTTTCCTCATTGTAGTAATTCTTGCATTTGTCCCTAATGAGGTGGGATGGTGACTGAATCTTTCCTTCAGTGTATTTGCAAATCACAACTCATTTTTGCAGCTTTGTTTCCAAACTAAGCTGTCTTAAGGATGTTTTGTGTGTCTGTGTCGGACGGACTTGTCCATTTGTTGTTATTCTTCTATCAAGTGCTTAGTATCTTCCATTTTTAGAGCTGGTCAAAGAATTGTTCACTGAGAATTTCCAGAGAAATACCCATTAAAAAAAAATCGCAAGTGGATACTGCTTTTGTGGGGAAAGTTGATGAATGTTTGGGATGTGATAGGAGAAAGAAAAAAAAAAGAAGAAACGCAAAGGAAAGTCATAAAAAGAATCAAAGGCAGGAGCTACGGCATCTTTCAAATGAAAATGCTTGATATACCTTGGAAAAACTTGAAAACAGGTCTCCAACATAACTTAAAAACAATTACTCTCATTTTGCAGGCACAGAGGCTAATTTGAAGTGACATCGTTTAAGAATGTCACTTCCAGTCTGTTTCACTAACCCAGTATTTGCCTTCTGGGCCACCCATCGTGTGCCTGGGTGGGATCGCTCTGGGAACAAGCAGGAAGAGGGATTTAGTTACCCCTCAGGGCAGGCAGGTCTAGATGCCCTGGCTCTTTCCAGGGGGGCAGTTCCTGACCTGCCTGGAGTCACACACACACACACAAGTGCAGAGCAAGGACTTGAACTTGAGTTTTCTAAACCCGTGCTCTGAACCATTGACCCATTTTCCACATGTGCTAGTGGTTTAATAAATGATTTAATAGCTATTTAGCCCCTGATAGGAAAAACAGTGCTCTTGAAAGCTGTGCTCTGGCCAGTGGCTCCCTGAAAGCAGCCCATGCCCATGCTGGATGCTCTGCTTGGAGCGGGGAGGGTTGTGGGCTGTCACGCTGGTGCTCGTCGGGGTGGAATGCCCCTTGGCTGCGCTGTCTGATGGGATGCCTCCTGACGGAGCGGTGGTGAAGTGTCACCGTGAACATCCCGACCTGGGATGAATCTCCTTGCTGATTAATCTAGCATCCGGGGTATGGCAGTTCATCAGTCGCATTAACCACGGGTGTGCTGAGGGGGGAGGAGTGGGTTTGAATGATGAGCTGCGTGTTGCGGCACGCTGAGTTTGGGGATAACTAGTAGGTGAGCAGCATGGTTTGGGCTGGGGTGGGCCTGCTGGGATGAGGGGAGGACGGCTGCATCCGTCCATTCAGGGGACGCGCTCAGCATCTCATGATGGAAGCCTTTGGGCACACGCTTCTGCTAAATGTTTGCAATTAGTTTGCAAATTAGTTTGCTGGGCAGATCATCTGGGGCAGTTTTGTCAAAGGGCCGTGGCAGCACTTTTTAGAAATCTGCCCCACAAAGCACGCTTTTTAACAAGGTGCACACAATTCCTCTGCAAAAGTATGAGAAACAAGCAATTGAGCATGCTAACAACCAACTGGCCATTTCTTTCAGTTGTTTCTAACCTCTGGTCACAGCTGAAAACCAGTTCACGTTGTGCAACAATTGCATTTAGAGGCCCAGAACATCCCCTTCCTTTCATTTCCTGGGTAAAAGTGGGATGATAATACGTAGCTCCACAGGGAAATTGTAAAGCTTAACTAATTAATCTACAAGTGACTGTGAAATTCTCGGCTGCGATGTGCTGCGTGAGTGTGAAGTGCTGCTTATAATGCTTTAAGAAGGGTGTTGGTTTTATACACGGTGCTTCAAAAAGGAGTCTGGTGTCACGTAGTTCCCTCTGAAGGTCTAATAGTGAAAAGCATCTCTGTAGCTCTAGTTGCTGAATTTCATCACTGGAATCCATAAACAAAACCCAAAAGAAATGGAACTCCTAATCAAGCTGGCCAGGAGGAATGTTTCCTCTCCTGCTCTCAATTACTGGGCAAGTATTACAATGCAACACGTTAGAATCAAATATCTATTTGAACTTGGTTTCTCATGTACTTATGGGGGACAAATTAATTTTAATATTATTTATTCTGTGACTTTCAATAATTCATTGGGACGTGTTCATAGCAGTAACTAGAACATGTAAAGTAAGAAACAGAGCTCACATAAATTATTGCATGGCATTCATTATTTATTTGACCATTTATAGCTGTGCAAAATTTACTGAGAAAATATGTACATTAATTAACACGTGCATTATGATTTCATTAGTCCTACTACACTTTTTCAACAGTAAAGATGCTTAGATTTGGATGTGTGAACAGCTAGAAAGGTTTTGCTTGTGTCTGTTAAATAATTTAAATTTAACAAGGAGCTCTGTGATTGGGATCCGGGAAGAGCTGCTTGTGGGCAGCCTTTCTGCTGGCCTGCACGAGCAACGGGGAAGTTCTTATATTAAAAGCTGCTGAGATTCCAGAGCCAAAGTAAAGTGACAGGTGTTTGGCTATGTTGTAGAACCACTGACGTTTCAGCTAGAGCAATGAACAACAGAAAATTCAATGCTTAAAACCCTCTGCTTTAATTTCCTACAGTGGAGGGGACTGTAGGGGAGCGCAGTTGGCATGGTGGTCCCATTGCACGAGCTTGGCTAATGCATGCCTGGTGGCTGAGGGCCAGGACAAGGCCCTGGAGAAGAGCGTTGGAGGGGTGCTGGGGGCATCACTGACTCCTTCTACCAGCCCCCCAGACCTCACTAGAGGCTGCTGTAAAGTCACTCCCATTCCAATAGTGTGTTTTTGGAAAAAGTCATGGGCATCAGCACCAATATACAGCTCAAACCATGAGGAATTTATTTATGCCAAGTGGTTTTTAAAAAACCAAAACCAAAAAACAACCCAAAACAAAACCCAAAAACCATAACAACAACAAAAAACCCACAAAAAAACCCCCTCAAAGCAACCAAACAACCCACAAATTATTTTGTAGTCTGGAAGGGAAGAGAAACATTTCTAATCAATGCCATAAAACTGATGCTCGCTCACCTTTTTTTTGCATCATTAATGAGTCCACTGGAGGATGCACCAGGAAATTTCCACATGAGTAAATGCCACCCAGTGTAAAAATGCTTAGATCCACCTCTGTAATTTAATGGTTCAGCTCACAGATGAAAGCTGTTGTTTGGGGTTTTAATTATTAAGCAAAAGTTGCATTTCAGCTTTTGGAGCAAAGAGCTCTCTCCCTCTGCAGATTCCAGCTGAGGGAATTCCCCTCGCTGGGGAATACCGAGGAGGATTTCAGTACGTCCACTTAAAATAACAGCCACAGAGATGCATGTCCCATGGGACCCTCACAGCTTGGGGTACATTCAGAGAGCTTGGGTAGTGACAATAAACAATTCATGTCATAATTCATCTCAGGGATCCCAGGTGTGTGTTTTTTCTGGTTATGAATTGTTGAAGTCATGGTGAAAGCTGGCTATTGACCTTCTCATGGTTGCTGCTGGCCAAGAAGCCTGTGAAGTTCCTGGTCAATGCGTAGCTAGCTGGTTGTGGGCTGAAACTAAAGAAATGTTCCACTTCATGGTCATGATTCTTCTTCCCCTGGCAGGAGCTCTGGTTGGCCGTGACTTGTCATGGGAAATGGTGGTGTTGCTGCGTGAAGACTCGTCCGGGTTAGTCACCAGCAGGTTGATGAAGAAAGGCTTGTGAGAGCAAAGACCATTTCAAAACTCACTCTGTTTTTCCAACCAAACCCAACCTGACAAAATATGCCTGTGTGCTTCTGTAGTTCTTGAATTAACAGCCACAAAACACTCTGAGGCACTTTGGGTCTGGCTATGCATCCGCTCAGTGGGTGGAGCATGTGAAGGGAGACCAGAGGTTTTGGGAAGCAGGCTTGGAAAAACCTACCATCTGCTTTCTGGAAGCCCTGCAGCGTGAAGGTCTTCAGAGGAAAGCTGCCTGATCTTCTCCTGCCTCTCACAGAGGCTGGCTGAGAGCCACGGGGTTCTGGGGCACCCTTTCCTGGACTGCCTGCGGTTGGGAACTCCATGGCTCCGTCCTACAGAGAGGCAAAACCCAGAAACCTCAAAGCCTTCACAAATGCCTGCGTTCAGGGGTCTTAGGAGCTTGTCTCCCAACAAAGACCAAGGCAGGGCTGCAGTTCGCGAACTTGTTTGTTTTGTCTTTACAGCTCAGCTGCCACAATGCAAAAAAATAAATGGTTTTGGGTCGATGAAAAATACTTTTTTTTTTTTCTCACTGCAGTGAAACTCTGAACAAATTCCCATTTGACTCAACCACCTGTTCTTCTGCAAATGTCTGATACTAAACGGAGCCAAAGGTGAGAATCACGATGCTGCTGGGAAGGGACTCTCCTCTTCATCCTTGTCCTCTTCATCATCGTCATCCCAGGTAACTTGGAGGTTAGGACGCTTTGCTAGGGGAGTGGAACCAGGCTCACTTAGCCAGGGGCTGGGCACTGTCCTCCTGTGGCAGGCGGTCATTTATAAATGCTTCGTGGGTGCAGCTATTTCAGCCTCGATGTGTCTCACTTTGAAGTCTGTGCCTGAGCTACTGAGTCAGAAAACAGGCTGCTCCCCGCTTCTCTTGCGTATTAATGATGCTAACCTTGCCGAGAGGTGCATCCCAGAGGAGCCTGTGGCTTCATGGCAGGTGGTGGAGGGGGAGTGGAAGTACTCTCGAGGAAAGAGGGGGAGAAACCGAGTCTGTCTTGCCAGCATCCTCAGAGCAAAACTTTAGACGTTATTCTGTCTATTCTGAAATTCATGTCCAGGGCTCAGGTTGCTTTTGAAAAATGTGGATTTAGTTATTTTATGGAGGAGCATTTATTTTTCATGGCAGAGGGACTCTCTTGAGTAGCGTGCTTGAGAGGGAGTTTGAAAAATACGGTGCCTTGTCTTTCGAAAATGTTCTGTGGAGCTACTGCATGGTTTCAGATGAGGGCCACGATTATGCTCTGGAGGTTGTCACGGGGAAGGATACTGCTTGGTCTTTCCCTTTTCTTTTTACTGGAGCTGGCATGAAAATGGATTATTCTAAACCATCTCTGTCTTTCTGTCCCATTTGTCAGGTTCCTGCAGTCACATTCTCTGCTTGATGTTTTCATAAACTGCACTCGCTTTCCTTGGCTTCTGGTGATTAATTGTAATGACAAGTGGAAGTATTCCAAAGTAAATCTATTCTCACAGCCCTCTGCAAAGTCCACTCTGAGAACCTTCTGCAGATTTAACAATACGGAGTGGTGGGAAAGCACAAGATTTACATCACAGCAGCTGTCCCGTGATGTCCTTTAATGCTGCAGTTGTTTTGGTAGGGAATGTGTTTTCCTCTAAGGAGCAAATAAATATTCTCTGGCCCAGGAAACTAAAGGAAAATAGGCAGAAGTCCTGCTTGTCAGGGGCACCATGGACAGGCAGAGGCCAGCAACAGCTCCAAAGCTGGGCACTGCTAGAGCAGAGGTGAGGCCAAATCCGTAACTGCTTGGGGTAGTTGTTTGCAATGTCTTCCCCACATTCATGTTTTCCTTTTAAAAATATTTCCAGTACAAAGACTGTTCTTTTGTCTGGAAATGTGCCTTTCCAGTCCTGAAACTGCCTGTCTGCTGACGATAATCCCATCGTGCAGACTATCCCTTTGCCAACAGTAGTGCCCGTCTCGCACCTCATGGATGCAGCACGGGTGAAACCCGTGGCCCCTTGGGTTTCTGCAGCTCAGTCACCATCCAAGAGCAGCTCTGCCAACACCACCTGCTCTGCCTGCATTCTTGCACCCTGTATCTGATGATCTTAAGAGTCTTTTCCAACCTAAATGATTCTATGGTCCCAGAGGAGCATGAAACCCTGCTCCCGACAAGGACAATCCGCAGACAACTTCATCTCCATCGGCTCGGCGCAGGTGGGATGTTTTGTGGAGGGGCTCATGGCAGTAGAGAAGAACAAGTAATGCCCTGGTGATGTGCTGGGGCTTTCCGCGGGGAGCTCAGCAGGGAGCAGCAGGAATCAGCTCCAAGTGGTTTTAGTTTTACCTTGCAGCCTGGTTTGCAGTGAGCAGAGCAAAGGATGAAAACGAACTCCGATGATCGCTTTTTCCTGCAGGAAGACACAGATGGGCAGGCTTCTCTGTTGAGGTGCCCTTCAGCGTGGCACCTGGGACACCGCCACTGAGCTGGGATGACTTTTATCTTCTCTGTCCCAGTAAAAGAAAGGATGTAAACTAAGACAAAATGATAAAGAGGGAAAGGCTAGGTTTGAATTGATATAAAACCCAGGAACTGGCACGCAGCCCGGTAAATATTGGAATGACATTACCTGAGCTTAAAAAAAAAAAAAAAAAATTGACAAATTGTTAGGCTTAATTTATATCTGTAGTGGAACTGGGGAGCAAACACCATGGAAATATCATTATTTCTTTTAATCATTTTCTTTGGTAACAGAATCAGAAGGAAAAAGCTCTGGAGAAACTCTAATTATATTTTCCCTCCCTCTGTCTTTTCTTTCTGATTCCCTCCATTGTTCCCAGCTCTGTCAAGATTGTGACAAACTTAATTACCAGCAAACAGTAGGAAATCCAGATGACATATCACTTTTTTTTTTTGCCTTCTTTTGACTTCATAAAAGCTTTATAGACTTTAATCTAGAGTGAATAAGGACAGGGACCAGATGGCACTGGTGTCCAATATTGGCAGCATCTGAGCCCTTATCTCCTTGAGATCTTCAGTGTCAAAAAGCCAAAGATGAAGATAACGCAACTTCCAGGGGCTGTGTGTTTCAGGGCTGGACTCTAGAGAACAGCATTGCGCATGGCCAGGGCCATATTAGCAGAGTATCCCCACTCCCGTTTGGGGGGGTGTCGCCTGCCAACCTTTTCTTGAAAATCCGGACTAATTACACTAATTGCAGGAGTGCTCGCAGCAGCGACCGCAGAGCCCAGGGCTCCTGGCACAGGGGTACGGCATGTTTGTGGCTCCTGCACTGGCAAAGCCTGATGCTTGGTTGACTATAAAACAAGAGCCGGGTGAAATGTTCTCGTGAACGGGGTGTTTGCCCCAAAAATGTGTTTCTGGGGGGTCTGAAACAACTCAGGGTGAGGTTCAGTGAGTAGGTTTTGAATGAGAAAAAAGAAGTAAAAGAAAAATGCCATAAAATACGTTGAACACTTTTTAAGTGAGGATTTTCCCTTTGAGCTTTTCAAGGGCAGTTTTTCTGCCTTGCTCTTTCAAAGACATTTTTGGCTTGAAAATTGGATCTGACTCAAAAAAGAAATAAGTGAAAGGGAAATGAAAAATGGAAAAGGGGTAAAAAGGGACCTGAAGTGACAAATGACCTGAAGCGGCGATGTTTTTGCACTCCTGGTGGACTAGAAACTTTGTTTATTTCCTTTTAATGAATTCCAGTGGATCTGGGACACAGCAAGTGCCACGATGCTGCGGTGACGTCCAGCTACCATGGAGAAGCTGAGATTTGTGCTCCCGTGAATCGTGGCTTTGCAGGGTTCATCCAGTCGCGTTTGCAGCAGCTCAGCTGGGTTTCCTTACTCTCCCTTTCCCTGTGAAAAAGGAAAATCATCCATCTGTAGAGGGCTTGTCCGTCAACAGCTTTGACAGGGGCTATGGCAGCCTTAGCCAGAGTTTTGGGATTTCCTGGTGGCCTCTCTGCTGTCCTGCTGTGCGAGTCCCACCTTTCCCCCTGAGCTGTAAGGTAGAGGGATCTCCCCAAAGCTGAAAGGCTGCTGCTCTTTTTCTCAAGGGGGAATAGACAGAAAAGAGCATTTAATTCCCAGCCTCGTGGCAGTTTTCCCTTTTCCTCTGTTCTTCTCTAAATAACTAATGCAGTGGAGCAGCTCAGATAAAGCCGTTTCTCTCAGCTGTAAACCAGACCACAGACAAACAACTGAATATCTCATTTACCCATCAGAGCCAAACAAGAAGCTGAGTGTGGTGCCAACTACTCTGGGTACACCAGTTACAATGGTGCCTTTTCCTGGCCACAAATGCTTGAGACTCACCAAATCTGGGGACGTGTTGGAGGGGCATTAGACCTGAAGGGGTCAACTGGCTGGTTTTGGGGCTCATTTTTTGAGGGGGAACGCAGCCGCCTGCTGCTTTATGGTGTCTTAGGTCCATGAGAGCAGACACGTGCTGTTCGGCATTTATAAGAGCTAAGGGGATGTTTTGAGGACATGGCTGGGGGGAATACGCCAAGTGACTCCTCAGAGACCTCTAGGTAAGGAGGCTGGGGGAGAGGGGAGAGATTGCAGCAGCCTTGGAAGATCCAAGGTTCCTTGAGTTGCCATTAGCAGAGCAGGTCTCAGCTGGCTGGAGTCCTTGCTTGGAGAAAAGGGTAGGGGAGTTCTCATCTGTCTGCTGCAGGATGTGAGGAAAGGCTCAGTAGCTGCTCAACTTCAGGCCACGTATTTCTGTGGTGGGCAACGGTGCTGCCCAACAGCCAGCCAGTCCCCTTTCCAAGGACGTCTTCCCTGTGGAACGCGAAGGCAGTTAAGTTTGCAGCTCTGCAAAGGACGTTTTCACCCACTCAGGACCAACAAGTGAAAATGGCTTAAAATTTACATTTCACCTTCAAGAAATAAGTTTTGTATTGGGTGTCCATTGGAGTGCAGGGTCTGGATGCTTTTGTGAATGTTGAAGCTTTAAGCCACCTTTGCTTTCATTGCTGGTCTAGATGGAGCTTTGGAGACCCAGGTTTAGAGGGAGAAAGACCAGCTGTGTGTATGTCTTGATTGTCTTTCTAAGGGATTTTCTGGGAATACTTCTGGGGAAGAGGTGTGTACAGGTTTTTTTTCTTGCTGTTGTTAGATTTTTCTGTTTTGAATAAAAATTTTCACTACAGCCAAAGGGAAAAACACAAGGAGCTGCAGCACCAGGGGTCCAAACACCGCCTGTGTCTGTAGGGGTCTGTGAGCACCGGGGTGGTGGTGCTTTTCAAACTGCATAGTAGTTCTCTGTCGTGGTTTGGCCTCAG
>VZSF01000231.1:0-43389 GCA_013398295.1 Chionis minor
TGAGGCCAAACCACGACAGAAGCCAAGAGGAATCCAGATATTCAAATTTTTGCCAGGATTGATTTTTATCACCCATACCAAAAAAAAAGGAAGAAAGAAAAAAAAGCAGTTGTAGAAGGTTGTTTTGCCTCAACAGAATTGGTAAGTGCAGCTATCAATAACCACTGCAATAAATAAAACATTTCAGCACAGAAAACGCCTGCATAAGCATAAATTCGATGAAAGTCATCTCTTCTGGTACGGGGTGTGCTAAGGACTAGGCACACGGCCTGGCACAAATTATTCCAACAGCAAAGTACTCTGGGACTCGTAGTCCAGAGGGACAAATGGAAATGATAATTGTAAGAGCCATGAAAACAGGGACAACCCAGATGGGTCCCAGATGGACCCAGATGGGTCCCCATGTCCTGCAAATATGGGCACGAGTGGAGAAACCACCAAACCCGCTGCGTTTCTTCCTAGCGAGGGACAGCTGGCGATTCCCCAAAAGTGATCCCAGAAGGAGAAAATCCCTATTTGCTGCATTCCCCAGCACAACCCTTGGGGACCGGCCATGATGCTGATGGGCAGTGTGTCCCCGGAGCAGCCCAGGGGCTCTCTGCCTGCCCCCCATCTCCTTGGGGTCCTGCTGTCCCTCGAGCCTGGGGGAGGAACGCTCTTGCAGCGGACAATTCAAGCAGATTTTTGTGACCGTGAATTCACCCAGGAGGCTACATGACACTGGCATGAAAGGGAACCTGCGCTGCGGAGCTGCTGCAGCAGGGATCAGGTGAGAGCCATGCAAGCATCCCTGCTCGTGTTTCCCTAGCAACTCCAGCTCCTGCTTCCCTTTACACATTCCCTTCCTCTCGCTTCAAAGTAGGCCAAGACTCTCTCCATGGCTCAGCCACACAAACCAGAGATTAGGGGAGTCCAATGAGCCCTATTTCCATTTAATACAGCTTTTGAGGGAGGATGCGTTTGCGTTAAATCCTGTCTCTGCACGTGCACTCAAGCTCCCCTGCAAATACAGGAGGGACCCTGTATTTGGGGTGTCTCAGCATCCCACCCAAAGCCTCTCAGCACTCGGGAAGAAAACAAGCACGAAGATGGAAGACCAAACTCCAACACCTGCTTGCAAATTTGGAGGCAGCTGGGCAGATATCACCTAAAACCCATCATCACACAAGGGGTTCAACACCCTGTGGAAAACCAGCTCTAAGGCTCAGACCTGTCAAGGCACTGAGGTGCTTAAGTATTATTTTTTTATGGCTGAGCTCTACGACATCTTTCCCATCCTGGAGAACAAAGCGCAGCTGAGGCGGGCACCCTGGTCTCCTGGCCACCATGCCCTTTACTCCCACATAACACCAACACTTCACCAGTTAAACCAGCTCCTGCCACTGCTTTTTTGCCTCTCACTATCATCAAAACGCCACTTGGAGTTCAGACACGAATGCCCAAAGTCAATGGGGGGCATTAATCAGCCTCCATCCACTCAGACCTACCCCACAACGGAGGAATTCCTTCAAAAAGTTGCTATTTAAACATCTGACGTGGCACTTCCCCTGGCACTGAAGCAGTCCCATCCCTGGCTGATGTAACTACGGCAATAAAATTTCAAGTTTAAGCACAGCGATATCAGTGAAAAAAAAACCAGCTGGTTGGATGGTTTCATCCAAAATACCACTATCTGCACAATGAGAGTTATCGGGTATAGTTATGGAATATATTTGGTCTTTTAGGAAAACACCGAGCTGTTTATTTACTCATGTCATAGGCGTAGCTGAAAAAAGCTGGAGGTTTGTGTTAATTTTTTAGACAGATTCTCGGGGAAAGTGGCAGTTCAGGACTTAAATCCTCCCCTATCCAAGGCAGCGCATAAGCACGTGCGTAAATTGAGACTGGAAGATGCTTGAGCTGCTGGGCTTTGTGGAAGGCAAGCACTTAAAAAAAAAAAAAAAAAAAAAAACAAAAAAAAAAAAAAAAAAAAAAAAAAAAAAAAAGACAAGAAACAGAGCAAGAAATGCTATGGGGGAGAGGTGGCAGCCAGCTTTCGCAATAGGAGAAGACATACCAGATTGCAGCTAAATCTAAATCCACAGCGCAGGAACACATCTTCATCCCCATTGAAGCCAAGACCAATTTTCAGCCCCGCAGATTAAAAGGGGGGAAAAAAAGCCTGTCTCCCAAATTAATCAATCTCAGGTTGTTTACTCTTCTTATGCACCAATGTAGAAAGAAGGGATCCAACTGAATTGTTTCGACGTAGCTGACATCAGAAGAAAACCCGTTGGAATGCCGGGCAATTCACTGCTGCGTGCACACGTGCTTTGCTGACCGAAAAGCCTTGCGACGTGCTTGATAATACACACTCGAAATTCAGCTGCTACAGCTAAAAACCACCCATGGCCAGGAAGGGAAAGCACTCCTGCGGCAGAGGAGAGGCCGTCAACGAGGTACCTTTGAGTGGAGCTTCTCAGTTTATCTCCTCAACTGCACAAAATCCATTACAGCCAGAGATTAAGTCAAAAGACTATTCAAAAAAAAAAGAAAAAATGCAGAAAAAGGCAGCGACTGTGAAAGTGTGCAGGATCGCACCAGTGCTGGGATGCCCCATCAGCCAGAGGTTTGCTGAAGCGGTTGCTGGAGGGCTGACCCATGGGATAATTCCTTCTGCAGCTCCATCTGCTGTACCCCAAAACCCCAAACAGTCCAGATGGGAGAAAACACCTGGCCAGGAAGACAGCAGAAGCACAACTCTCTCAATCCACCAGCTTTTCCCTGGGATAGGTGTAGAAACACACATCGCCTTTGAAAACTTCACCCATGGAGACGACACCACCAACAAAAGGCTGAGCAGGAGCAGAGCAGGCAGACACGTAACGCTATCTATCGCCTAACATCTCTTTTAGCAAACACTTGGGATAAAACGAGTTCATGGAAGGAAAGCCTGAGCTTTGAGAAAAGTTTTAAACAATTTTGCTGAAAAATGGTTACAACCAGGTGCGTTTATTTTCATCTGCATCTGGATATAGAAATGTGGATGATGGACAACGCTGTCCTTAAGTGTTAGAAAAGCAGAGCATGATAGAGCTGCCACTCCTACCCTCCCTCTACATAGGTCCCCCCAAACCCACGATGGTTAATGTTATTAAAAACCCCAATCCAGAGAGCATCCAAACAACGTGTTTTAGTCCATATCTTTCAGCAAAGGCCTTAACCGTGACATTAGGACAATATCTATAAATATACAATGGGTCTAAACTAGAATCCCAAGATGTGCTTCACTGAACAGGGGCCAAAACTGAGCCACAGGAATACTTCAATCAAAATTTCATGTTCTTCAAGTGAATTCATCAGCTTCAACAGTGGAAAAATGAAAAGAGAGAGAAGTTTTGCTTTGGAGACATCAACATGCTCCGCTCTACCCTGCAGGGCCACCACCCAGCTGCCCTACAGTGAGGCACTTCACTGAGGGCACTGCAACTCCAGCTCCAACAGGATGGCAGACAAAAGGTATTTAAATCAAACACTAATGTACCATCACTAGCAGTGGCAGCAAATATATGCTTATTTTATATTAACATATTGTATTTATGGCTTCACTAAGGGCAAATCGTGCCTGACAAATCTGGTGGCCTTCTACAATGGCGTCAAAGCATTGGTGTATAAGGGGAGAACAACAGACGTCATCTCCCTGGACTCGTATAAAGCATTTGACGCCGTCCCACACGACATCCTGGTCTCTAAATTAGAGAGACGCGGATTTGACCAACGGACAACTCTGTGGATAAGGAACTGGCTGGAGGGTCACACTCAAAAAATTGTAGTCAACGGCTCAACGTCCAAGTGGTGAGCAGTGACGAGTGGTGTTCCTCAGGGGTTGGTACTGGGACCAGTACTATTTAACATCTTTGCTGGCGACATGGACAGTGGGATTGAGTGCACCCTCAGCAAGTCTCTCAAGGACACCAAGCTGTGTGGAGCGGACAACAGGCTGGAGGGAAGCGATGCCGCCCAGAGGGACCTGGGCGGGCTTGAGAAGTGGGCCTGTGACAATCTCATGAAGTTCAACAAGGCCAAGTGCAAGGTCCTGCACATGGGTCAGGGCAATCCCATGCACAAATCCAGGCTGGGTGGAGAATGGCTGGAGAGCAGCCCTGAGGAGAGGGACTTGGGGGGGTCAGTGGGTGAGAAGCTCAACATGACTTGTCAATGCGCGCTGGCAGCCCAGAAGGCCAACCACATCCTGGGCTCCATCAAAAGCAGCTTGGCCAGCAGGGCGAGGGTGGGGGTTCTGCCCTTCTAGTCTACTCTCGTGAGACCCCACCTGGAATACTGTGTCCAGCTCTGGAGCCCCCCAACATAAGAAGGACATGGACCTGCTGGAGTGAGTCCAGAGGGGGATCACAAAGATGATCAGAGGGCTGAAACACCTCTGCTGTGAGGACAGGCTGAGAGAGTTGGGGTTGTTCAGCCTGGAGAAGAGAAGGCTCTGGGTAGACATTACAGCAGCCTTTCAGTATCTGAAAGGGGCCTACAGGAAAGAGGGAGAGGGACTTTTTACAAGGACATGTAGAGACAGGACAAGGGGTAACGGCTTCCAAACAGGAAGAGGGTAGGTTTAGATTAGATATTAGGAAGAAATTTTTCACTCTGAGGGGGGTGAAGCACTGGAACAGGTTGCCCAGAGAAGCTGTGGCTGCCCCATCCCTGGAAGTGTTCAAGGCCAGGTTGGATGGGGCTTTGAGCGACGTGGTCTAGTGTGTGCATGTGCATATACATGATATTTTAAAAATTCAATAGTAAACCTTTCACTGGCCACAAATCTCTTTTTTTCTTCCACAAAAATGAAGCATTACCTGGGTTAATTGGCCACAAATCTACAAAATTTTTTATTTTCTTCCCCAAGAATGAAGTATGGCGCAGATTCGGAGATGAACGCTGTGGATCCAGCCCGGCTCTATCACGCATGAATCCTCCTCATGCTGGGGAACACTTTACATCAGCCCCGTAGGGTTATATAGGAATATAATTAATAAAGTGTCATATCCCACATAAATAACTTATGTGGAGCCTGCCACGTGGAGAAGAGATGGTAGTCAAAAGGTATCCTAATTTACTCTAATAACAGATTGGAGAGAAAATACAAATATTTGGATGAAGCATCCATCTTTGCGCTGTCAAATATCCTCAGCTAAGAGGAATCCGTGTATCTGCCTGGAAAATATTCTGCTTTTTTTCGTTACTTGTCCCTCAGCCCTTTTTGAGGGGTGAAGGGTGGCATTTGGGGCACGTTACAGTTTCAAGCTAGCATGAAAATGACTGAAGGCAGAACTTCTAGACAAGATGGGCTTTCTATTATCAAACGCTCTGCAATGAGTTTTAGGTATTACTCACCCTTGTCCACCAAGGGTGTCTTTAAACCACAGCCAAATCCAGGCGAGATGACAACTGCCAGCCAAGCAAAGGAGAAGAGTTTATGAGGAATTTCCAGGAGCTGCAGGTCAGCTACCGAAAGGCAGAATAATCTAGAAGTCACTCCTTCAAATAAATGGATTTGCTTTTGATCACAGTAATCTGACAGCCCAGGTACACAAACACAACTCTCCTTCAAAAAACAATTTTAATCTTTTAAATATTCACAGTAGCGCATGTTAAATAATTTTGAAGTCATTCAGCTTACACTACAGCTGACATCAGGGGCACCTTCAGGGGCATCCTCTTCCCTCTCTCTGGAGCCTCTCCCCTTTTCCATCTACACTACGAGTGCGGAGCTTCTCCACGTGTTCTTCCTTTCTCCCTGCAACCTTCTGCCTTGGAGCTGCCACCATGAAGCCACTGAAGCTACCAACCACCCTAAGTCACCCCGACACCCAGGTCTTTGCACCCCTCTCCTGCCCTAATGATAGAGCCAGCTTTTCCCGTTGCTTTGTAAGGCTCCTACGCCAAGAGCTGGTGGGAAGGGCAAGGAGAAACCACCGCAAGGTCCACCAGGACATCACTCCTGCCGCCCCTTATGAAAGGGCACGGAGCATTTCAGGTGATGTATTAAATCTGCAGCTATTAAATGCAACAGCTCGAGATTATTTGCTATTTCATAACAACAGAGCATGGGATGCTTTGGCATCGCTCCCACTCTTTGAGCGTAACTAACCTCCAAGACTGCTCAGACTGTCAGGAGGCTGATTACATGAAATAAAACACTGCATTTGACTATTAATTAATATTGACTTCATGGCCTGACCCCCGAACACGCAGAAATTTATAGGATCGCTCTCCAGGTTTATTAGGGCACTATTAATAATCTGAGGAGTATTTGGAGTCAGTCACCTTAAGGAACTAAAACGAGCTCTTCGGTATGATGCATAGACATCATCTCAGGCTACTTTTGGCTTGGAAAAGCATTTGGCTAATTTTCAATTTGTCAAATGAGTCCCTGACAAGTTGGTAATGTATAACAGAGCCGATCTTCAGGAATCTCCAGCAAGCTTTTTCTCAGCCGCGGCCGGCCACAATAGCGTGGCACAAGGATATTACGAGAAGATAATAACCAGATGGAGTACAGCAATCATCTAGGCTATTTTGGTAGATCCACTGCAGACGAACATGATACAAAAGCCAATTAACTCCAATATATCTGACATGTAAAAGAGTTTCAAATTGAAATTCTTTTTTTTTTTCCTGCCACAATTTTCCCCAAATACTGGGTCGTTTTAACATACGATATTCTGAATTTTTTCAGCAAACATGGAATTAGCCTTCTCAAAAAAAGTCAAAGGAAGCATTCAAGTACAGAAAGTGGGAAAAAATAACTAGTTTTGTTAGAAACTTGAGTTTCCTAAAAAAAAAAAAAAAGAGAGAGAGAGAGAAAAACACCAACCAAAACCATACCCCTGACACACTACTTTCTAGCTTCTACTTGAAAACTAGAAAGCATCTTAGTTTCTTACATGTATTACATATTAAATTGTGAAGATTTCTATTTTTGGGTCATTTATTCAGTGACAGGGAAGAGACTGATGAAAAAGTCTCCCGAAATCTTGCTTCTAAGCCATAAGGTTCTTTAAAAAACCCAACATGCTTTTTAGAAAGGCCAAATCTGTAAATATCAATCTCTAAACATTACAAAGGGTAAATTTAATAAGCGTGCTTTCCTCAAAAGAAATTATAAGTAAAGTATGTGCTGAGAAAACTAATAACCTCCAGCATTTTATCTTCTAAATCTATCTGTGACTTAGGGATGCTTAAAAGCAATGGTCCAAGGCCTGGGAGCTCAGTGCCTGAGATGTTAAAAGCACTTTAAATCCTTTAGGCTGCTTTGAAAAATCTCCGCGTCTTTGCCACGTGCGGATATTTTGCAGTGTGGAATTGCCAGGAATCAATGCAAGCATTTCAACTTCCTTTTGTCAGGAATGACTTAAACGGGGAGAGCACAGAGGCTCGTAAACAAAACTGCTGACACCTCCCGCGTTGCTGAAAGCGAACCATGATGCAGCATTAATTGAACGAGTGTCTTCAATCCGTCAAGTCAAACAACCCCCACCGGGGCTGTTCCTGGCAGAGCTGGGGTTGATGCTGGAGCCACCAGGGCCATGCCATTAAACCCGGGATTTCTTTCCCAATATCTGAACAACCGTGACAGCACTTGGGTCATCTTGGAAAGATGATAGGACCAGCAGAGCTGCTGAGACCGTCTTCACAGAGCCTGGGCTTGATTATCAGCAACTATGTGGCTCCTGGGCATCTCATTCCACTGGCGGATTTCCTGCATATCAGCTGATTGTAACCCCACTAGCAGAATGCCACCTCCACTGAGTTTACACTGCTCCTCTAGCCCAAGAAAAAAGGTTCTCTCACCCTCACATGTCTTCTACCGCCCAAGAAAATAGGGTTTCTCCTCTGGCACTGCTCCTCCAGCCAAAGAAAATAGGTGTTCTCCTCCCGCATTGCTCCTCCAACCCAAGAAAACAGGTGTTCTCCTCCTGCATTGCTCCTCCAGCCCAAGAAAATGGGTCTTCTCCACCACCGTATCCCCAGGCATGCACTTGTGCCATTTCCACCACGGAAAGTTGCAGTTGCAATGGGACAGCTCTGTTTTCTCACCAGGCAGAGAAAGGATCAGCTACTCAACAGGTCATCCCAACACAAAACCCAAACCGTTTCCTTCCAGCATCGCAAAGTCACCACTACCAAGGCACTCAGTTTTGCACAGCTTGCCAAGATGACACCGAATAGCAACAGCAGAAAGGAGCTTTCAAAAAAAAAAAAAAAAATAGCATCACCAGAAGGAACATAAAATCCAGTGAAGGTCTGGGCCACCACATCAGCACGATTGCTCCTGCAGAGCTCCTGCCCTCGCCGGACCAGCAGACTTCACTGGTGTGAATGAATGATGCAGAGGCAAAGAAACAAGTGAAAATGAAATCTAGGTTAGGTTAAATGGCTCAACTACTTAAAATAATTTTTGCTATGAGCAATCAATCCTTCCAGTCCCCTCCACATTAAAACAAAAGCGAGAAATCGGAAAAAGTAAGGAGGTGCTTGATTTTTAACCTCCTTCTCTGACCCCCTTTACCATCTCTGCTCAGAGGCGACCTGCATTATGTTTGCTTTTAAGTGAAGGGTTAGAGAATGACATCTTCCCCTTCAGAGGAGCAAACAGAAAAACATAGCAAAAATTAAAAACTAGCTGATTTAGGACCAAGTGTACAACTATCAGGGCTCCAAGGGGAGCCCTGCTAGAAAGAGGGAGGCAGAAGAAAGGCAAGACCTAGCAAGAAAACTCCTTTCCCAAGGATTTTTCCTCTGACGGGGAAAAGCAGAAACCAGGGGGTCTGACCCTGTGCCCATTTGACACAGCTAAAGCAACAACCGAGCAGCCAATTATCAACACCTCACTAACGAAAGGAGCGTTTTTACCTTTCCTTTTAACCATACTGCACCTTCTCCAATTCTTTAGGCCAAGGTATCGTGCAGCAGGAACTTCTGCTTGGCACTAGAATTAATTCTCCCTACTGACTCATTTTCGGTAAAAACCTGTTAGTATGAGCACTCGCATTCAACAGACATTTACATTTTTCACTCTTGCAACTCGAGGTACAAGACCCCTCTCAACTCTCTCTCGGAGTAAAATTACTGGGTTTTTTCTTAATTACACCACTGGTTAATGCAACCTCTGACAGAGGAAAGGTTGAACATTTAATTTGGCAAGGTTTAGTGCCAATCTGCATTAGGCCACAGTGATTTAACCTCTGTCTCCATGGCACTGTGCCTACATCATTCTCCTAATAGCACGCAGCCCTGCCCTACATATTTCATTGGGATCCCTATGGCAGCTCTGCCGGAGTGCCCTGGACCAGCAGTTCTCAGCGCAGTCATTAGGGACACCATGCAACCCCATCATGCCAATATGTATTCTTCTCTACCACCAGGACATTATTTTAGATGTCAAAATCAGAGCTTTCGTTAATTAGGAGGCTAATTACACTGCTAATTACACTGTACACTCAAATACAGTGCTTTGCACGTCTCAAAAACACAACTCCGTACAACCTCGTACTCCAAAGTTTCAAATGGAGAAAGAAAACGTGATCTAGCAATGCTTGCAACCCACTCTCTCCAGTCACTGCAGGTATCCAGGTCACTTAACGGTGTTTTGCTCCTGAAGTAAGCCTGGCAAAACCTTCTCCATAATTTCAGGGCACGTATGTATAAGTAAACACAAGAAGTACATAAGAGTAGCAACAAAGAAGAGATTTGCTGGGCGGGGATGTCGCATCTTGCTCTTCGCATGCTGAACGCACTTCTCATGACCTGGTAGTCCTTCAACCCAACAGATCTAACCCGATCACCTGGGAAAACGAGTACCTTACACACACCTGGGATTATCACAACGGCAGTTTCTTCTACACATAAGTAGGAGACAATTTCAGCAGGCACATGCTGGGTGAGTACATAACTTCCACTTGATAGTTTGAGTCCCCTACAAACCCTGCTATGTTATTTCCAGCCTCTTGGGGTTGGACTAGACGGCCTCTAACGGTCCCTTCCAACCCAAACTATTCTATGATTCTATTCTATCATTCTAACCCGGGACTTCCCGCATGCCCAGAGCTCTGATGACTGCTTCATCCTTCCTCTCATCAACAGGACGAAGCAGAGGTGACCCTCAACTACGGCTACAACAGCCACAATACCAATATGGCTATAGCGGGGTTTTTTAATGGGAACAAGCTTAACTTCTCATCCCTCTTTTCTTCCGACCTAGCAGAGGAGTGAAAGCATGAAGTCTTGTACTTTGTTTGGCCCATAGTTCAAACAAGCAGTGCGGTTTCCATCGGACTCTCTCCATCGATGCATGACCTTCTTGGCGGCACCGGGAGGTGTGAACCCCTCCTGGAGCAGCAGAACTTGGGTAGGTGGCATCACCCCAAGCAGGTGGTCTCCTGGCTCCCTTCACTAACTATGAGCATTAGGTGCTTAGAGTACTAAAAACTGTATCATGCCAGGAGATGTTTTAACTAGAAGATATATTTAATGCAGCTTTAAAAAAAACAAAACCCACAAAATAGTGTAAAATGGAGAGGTATTGTAGCATAATTAGCCAAAGCAGATTTTAGCCTCAGAGCCAACGGTAACTTCCTCACAACCCTTACACTGCCCATGAACTGTGTAGCCCAGGAGCGCACCAAAGTCCTCATGAGAAGGGAAACACCGCATACGGCCCCCAAAGGGCTTTTGGTGTTTGTTTCTCATGCGGCACCTTCCACCATTAACACGTCCTTATCCACTATCTCACATTTATTAGAGGACAACACTTCCCTATCAACAACCTCTGCTGCCACAAACGGGCAAAGGCCACCAAGGGGAGGGAGTTCACGGGGACCAAGCGCCTCGCTGGGCTCAGTCTCCTTAAATCATCCATCCCGCGCTGGACGATTTAGATCCTCCAGGAGCTGGGACTGTAAGGGAACACGGCTACTCGTCAAAAAAAACATAAACAGCGTTTTATCGCAGAGATAACTGTGTTTCCCTGGATAGCAAGGTCTCGCTGCCAGAAAAGGCTCCTCCGGTGACCTCCCGATGCAGCTCGGCATCGCAGCCATGCCGGGGAGCGGCCGGAAGGGTGGCCGGTCCCTTTGCACCCCAGCTCAAGCCCTTACAGACCTTCTCACAAAGAGAAGGGAGGAAAGGGACAAAACCACAAGGTGGTGAAAATTATCTGTTTCAAATAACCTATAAGACAACTGCAAAGGAAAAATAAAATTTAAAAAAAAAGACACTTTTGACATTTTGAATGGATTATATCAATCCAGGCTGCCCAGGGCAGTCGTGGAATCGCCATCCCTGGAGGCATTTAAAAGCCAGGCAGACGTGGTGCTGAGGGACATGGGTCAGGGGTGGTTTTGGCAGCGTTAGGTTGATGGTTGGACTCGATGATCTTAAAGGTCTCTTCCAACCCAAGTGATTCTATGAAACCAGAGCCGCTCACTTCAGGCAAAACAAAGTACAAGACTTTATTCTTAAACGCTTCTGTTAAGTCAAAAAAGAAAGGGGGATGAGAAGATAACCTGGGCGCAGCTGGGCAAGGGCTGGGGTTCAAGGAGTCGACTGCTCCTTAGCACAGGCAGAGACATCAGCCCCGTGTCTCCTTCCACAGCTTCAAGCCACCTTGTCTTCTTGGCACTGCAAGTCACCGGGGACACACGCATGGCCAGACAGTCCCTAACTGCCAGCTCCCAAACAGCCTCCCCTTTTAAATTCGGGTTTGCTCAAGTAAACGCAGCAGCACCTCTAGAAACCTCCCACATCCACGTGCAGGGCCAGCACCGGGGAGAAAGCACAGCCCAGGAGAAGGCTTCGAACCTGGTACTGAAGGTGGTGCTCCCATGTCCACTTCTGCACAGGCTTCCCAAACGATGGCTTGCAAGCTCCCGCCTAAGCCAGGTGTTTCATCTCTGACCTGGGGTAGCAAACACCACAGTGCACATCAACTTGCCTAGTTTGGAAAAGGGAAAAGCCAGCCAGCCAGCCCTCCGCGGCTCGGTTTCACCCGGGAGCGATCCCGCAGCCTCCAAGGGGACGGTGCCCCACCAGGACTTGGAGGTCACAACCTTCACTTGGGTTTAAGGAACAGCCTCTGCTGACCTTCGGCGCTCAAATTCCGCTAATGGCATTTCCAGCCTGCGGCCCCCGCCCCATCCCACTCCCTCTGGAGGGTCCCACTGAAAATTCCAAATTCCAAAATTCCAAATCCAGCCCCCTGAAAAATTTAAGGGGAGCAGAAGCCCCCCTCGGTCTCTCCAGCAACCCCTCATTTCACAGCATCTTACATATCACCATGGGACATCAAAGCAGCCCTGATATCCCAACAGCACAAAAGAAACTTTGTGTTTCAGGTTCTCCTGCACGAGCTCTCCGTCTTCCGCTCGGAAAGCAGAAATTACAAAAACCCAACCTAAACCTCCATAAAGGAAATATCAGAAATTCAAATGAGGCAGATATTTTTTCTGGTCCTTTTACTCTAGCTACATAAATCAGATAGCAAAAAATAAGACTGTGACACGAAAGACCAATCATCAAAATAGCCCAATTAATTTTCCTCTAAACAGTTCAAATAAATAGAGTGCCGTTTCTGCATTTTGAGACTAGTCAATTACAGAAGGGAAAAAAAAAAATAATCCAGCAATATAATGCAGCTACAGCATTGGAATGGCTATGAAACCCAAAAGGAGGAGTCTGATTTATTTATTAAATTAATGCTGCATTATCTGTATTGCAGGATGGCCAACGCAATTAGCAGGAAGCTTCAAAAAAGGGAAAGTCCCCCGAACTTGTACGAGAGCAAACCCCACAGTATAGGGCTTTTCGGAAGCAGACTCTGCAGGTCTGAGGTTTTTTTGGGCAGCCATGGTTACAGTAACTGCTAACTCAAAGCATGACACAGCATAGCCGACCATAAACATTGAATATATTGTTCTACCATATAAGCAATCATTAACTCATTACCATCGCGATTAAAAACTCATGCTGCCTTCATCAGCCTACCGGTCGGTCCCTGATGTCCTGCTTACTTTCTTGTAGTGGTAATTCATCAGTTTTGGAGTTTTAAGAAATCTTACCCAGTTAAGTAATTGTACTTCTTAAAGACTATGTATTTTTAGCATAAATGTTTCTCACTGAGTCTGCAAACAAATTGTAATAGGGAGAGGGAAGAGGGAATAAATTCCCTCAATATTTCTACTCCTCACTCCTGTTTTTTAGTATTTCATAACTCATTGAAATGCTCAAGTTTCAGGGTAAAACTTAGCAAATTCAGTGTACACTCAAAAAGGAAATTTCGTGGGGTTTTTGTATTGTTTTTCTTTTTAAAACTGAAAGCCAAAGACAGCAAACTACCCCCTCATCCTCGTTCCTTCCCACAACCCTGGCAGGCACTCCAGCCAGAGCTGCAGCTCTTCCTGGAAAGCATTTCGCTGGAGCTGAAATAACTGGACAGAGAAAAGTCAGGTTTTCCCCAGTCCAATTCAGGTTTTATTGAAAAAGTGTCTCTAAGTGTTCTGATAAAAACTCATTTAATTCAACAGTAATAATGCCATTTAATCCGTGCTTCTATATATAGCACATAAAGGCACTTTTTTTTTTTTAAATACATGTATAGACAAAAGACTTCTCAGGCAAAGTCCTTGATTAAAATGAAGTTATCTATGCACCGAAGGGAAAATATATATATATATAAAGGGTCGATTTTGAGTGTTTCCTTCAAGACCATTTGCACAGCCCCGACTGCACCGGGATCTGCTCAGTGCTGGAGGAATGCAAGAAATCCCCCCCCACACCCCCTGGGAAAGAAAAGCCTGGGTGCAAGGAAGGGGGGTTGGGGTTATGGGTGCCCTTTGGGGTGCGTTGGGAGATGACGGGGGCGATGCACAAGGGCCCCATCCCTCCCATTGCAGAGGGACCATTCCCACTTCCTGAGCTCGAAAGTCCCACCAGGATCACGACCCGTCATGAGAAAACGCTGGAGATGGGACACCCATAAACACGTGCAACACCCCAGTTGGAATGCCATGGGGTGTTCCAGGCCAGAAAAAAAAGGGAGGAGAAACTTGACCAACATGAAACCCATCAACAGCAGAGGCAAAAAAATCACAACCAAACCCCCTACCCGATACCCAACCCGGCCCCCTCCTCACCAGGGATCCTCCAGAGCATCCTCACCGCTACGTCCATCCCAAGGCTGGCTTTGTTCACGCCTCCAGGGATGGAACCTCGGGAGGAGGAAGCCGCTGGCAGCCGCGGCATCCCCGCGCCGCCGCCGGCATCCCCGCCGTACCCGCAGGCAGCCATTCATAAAATCAACCCCCCCCCAACAAAAGACAGGCACAGCAGCCTTCCGCACACACCTCTAACCGGCGGAAAGACCATCTTACTCACTGCTCTCTCCTTCCCACGCTACCTCAAAACACTCCTCTGCTGAAGCAACGCGCCGCTTGGCCGGCAGCCAGCTGGAAGCCAAAAGGGGCTTTTCCTTTCCTGCCGCTCAACCTCATTCAGGCACTTCTTGCTTGTACACAACGCTATTTATAGCTGCTGGCGAGCAACCAGGCGCAACCCAACCGCAGAGCCCCAGCGGTTCCAAAAAAATAAAAATAATAATAACAATAACCATCGCCATTAAAAAAAAAAAAAATTAAATAATAAAACCCCAACGAAACGACGACGGCAACAAAATAAACTCCAAGTGCAAGCGGTTTGTTTTTCTGCGACGGCGGTTGCAAAGGAGAGGAGAAGCGCGGATGGGTTGTTCGGGAGTTAAAAATAACCCAGCCAAAAAAGCCACCGCAGGGAAGCGTGACCTTTCCTACTACTACAGGAAGAAAAGCACGCTGCGCCCTGCGCCTGCCCGGGTAGGTAGTGCTGCTTTGTGAGGCTGCGTTCAAAAGAAAAGTGGTGGGGAGAAAGGGAGATGGAGGGGGGAATGGGGGGAAATAGGCACCAAGAAAATCTCTAGATACCTCAAGAGAAAGAAAAAAAACAAAAACAAAACACGAACCAAAAAAAAGTTTTTCTTAGGAATGGTCCACTTTTCCCACCTCCAAAAGCGAAACTCTCATTCCTTTGGAAACCTCTTCCCCGGGAGTGAC
Source organism: Chionis minor (assembly GCA_013398295.1). Taxonomy (NCBI): domain Eukaryota; kingdom Metazoa; phylum Chordata; class Aves; order Charadriiformes; family Chionidae; genus Chionis; species Chionis minor. The sequence goes on from VZSF01000231.1 coordinate 15,132, forward strand.
TCAGAAACATGGGGTTTTTTGGAGGGGAGAGGAAAAAGCAGCTTGGTTTCTTGCAGATAATAATAATAATAATTATTATTATTAATAATTATTAATAATGATGATAATAATAATGATAATAATAATAATAGGGAGGCTGCAGTGTCAGTCAGAGGCAGAGTTGGCCCCCAGGCGATGGGGGTTCATCTTCCCACGCCATCCCAGAGTGCCAGGTGCCAGCGGTGATGCCACGGTAAAACCCACCCCTCGGTCCTCCTGGTTTACATCTGTTTTCCTCCCAAACCACATTTAATCCCAAGGGAAAGACGCCACTGCCTGTGGCAGAGACTTCAGCTGCCGCTCACATACAGCGAAACCATCGTTTCACCTGAATTGACCACTCAGCACTGAACTGTCCCCAAATCGATGACCAGAGGAGAATATCACGGCCACCATTTTGCCCTCCCCCAGCAAAGTGACTGGAGCTGAGATTTTCACAAAAAACAGCGTATTTTGGTCCCTTCCTCTCTGACACAACCTCCCTGGGGTCAGCACATGCATCCTTAAGACGACACTCAAAATTTCTTTGATTTTGGGGAACAGCGGCATGAACTGGTAGCGACGTGTCCTAAGCACGCATGCACACATCGCTGCAATTAAACACTTGTCCTAAATTGGACAGTTAAAAAGAAGAAAGGCATCACACACCTTGATGAGGGTAGAAAATGGGGTGGCGACCCCGGGGGTCAACAAACATCAGCAACCTCAAACCCGCTCTCTCCTTCTCTCCCTCTCCCCTGTTTTTCCCCCCCTCTAAATGAAACACTTTGATTTTTTCCGAGACAGGTGTTTCAGATACAGCTCAAAAACTAATTAAATCATATCTGCAGCTTGAAAACTAATTAATCCTTTATTCCCTATTATAATAGATAATTACAATGCATTATAGGAAATGACTTGTCAGGTTTTCTGTTTAAAATGCTTGCACTTTATGGAAAATAAAATGGGGGAAATGGTTACAGGGCCTTCCCATCCTCCTGCATCCCACCAACTGGGGCTGCTAAAAGGGTTTTGTTTTTTTTTAGATGTAGCACAAATAAAAACTACAGTTACTGAAAATAGCTTTGAGAATGAAAGACAACGATAGGTCACATTTGTCAGGTCATTCTTGTTCCTTTGAGCATATGGCCAAGGGGGTACTGCTAGAGTCCAGCCCCCATGCAAACAAACGGAGAAGTAAACCATTTTTAATTACATTAAGAAGCAAGGCAGGATTCAGTGGGCGAGATGAGAGATAAAGCTGCTCCTCACTCCCTTCTCCAACACCTTTTCCCATGCCAGCATCACAGGAAGCCAATAATCCAGCCCCACAGAGAAGGAAACACATAAAACCACCCATCAGCAAAGGCACCCCGGAACTCACCTCCTCCCCCAAATTTCTCCTAAATGCTCTGGCATCTTTACTCCCACCGGGAGATAAAAAGTGTGGTTGTGCTCAAAGTTTTCATAACTCCTTTGCAACAAAATAAAGTTTCCAGTCTTTCTCTACATTTTAGGGAAAGAAGCAGCAGAGGAAGAAGGAAAAAAAAGGGGGAAATGGGGGGGAAGGGTCCCAGTCCACCAGCTGAAGCCCTACCATAATTCAAGGGATCAGGAGTTTTAAGATACTGGTGAACAGACCTTTAAGGATCCCAGGACTACTTCTGAAGGACCTAGGGAAGCAACAAATAAAAGCAACTCTATTGCCAATATCATTAAAAGCTGCTCCTTGAGATCTGTAAAGCCTTAGTAAAAATGGAGAAGGGTCTGCAAAGCCACGTAGGATGAAACCCACCAGGTACCAAAACACAAAGTCAGGCCAAGAGCTGAATAAAATGAGATGACTCGATTTGCACACAACAGAAAGCAGCCCACCACAGAAACACCCCGGGCAACCATTCTCCCCCAAAACCCCAAACTAATCCCAGTCTTTTTGTGTTCACTTTTCCTTTTTCCTCCACCTCGTCGTTATCCTGCAAACTTCATGACCTTGATGCAGCTCCGTGCTACCACGCACCCCCGTTCTGGGACAGCAAGGAAAAAAAATAAGGGCAAGCTACCCTGCTCCTTGCTTCTTTTGTTTTACACCTTCAGTTTGGGTTTGTTTTTTTTTTTTTCCTTTTAGAAGAAGATTTTTCTAAAGCACCCAAAGGTGAGAAGCACCTTTCAAACCCACCCAGCTCTCTACTGGCTTCACAGTGGGTCGCCCTACAAACTGCCTCCACCTCCTCAATTCTCACCGAGCAGCACCGAGAAACAACCACTGCAATATAAAATGATCAAAAATACAGGCAAGGTTGTTTTCATTCCAAGGAAACTCTTTGCCGTTCAGGAAAATCTCCAGAACCGTGTGTAGCTGGCAGCAGGGAGAAGAATGACACAAGCAATTAGCGCCACGGACAAAGATCTTCAGCACGTTCTGGTGCCAAACGCGCTTATAGTGTAGTCCTTTAGCAAGATATCCTTGGGAGTGATCGCCCAGAGATTGATTGAGGCCCTGTATACCGTATTAATGAGGTTAATTATAAACTCTGTTACCAGCAGGGGGACTAAAGGGTGCGAAAACAACTCAAAAGGGCCAGCTCCCCTCTTCCCTGACCTGGGAAGGAGTCATCCAGCCTGGTTTTCCTCTTTCCCCGTGGGAATGACCACATCCAACAGTGGGTTTTGGATCACACCTCATCCCAGCAGAAAGCATCCCCCCCCACCAATGCGTCCAAACCAACTCCTCCATCTCCTCCTTCCCTCCTAAAATATCACTCACCCTCCAAACCACAGCCTTCCGACCCAAAAAGGCCAATACGTTACCCAGTTTCACAACCGCTGGCCTGACACCAACAGGATAAATATGGAAAGAGATTTGGGGAGGGGGAAGCGGAAAGAGAAGAGTGGAAATGGCTTTTAAATCAACACAATTAATTGCTTCGGTATTTGTTCATGTATTAGATTAGTAGACTCGGAGGCAATTAAGCATCTTTGACAAGAGGATGCCCCGTGGCAAAGCTTACCCTGCTCCTCCCGGCACTTAGGAGCTCAGGAAGGAAAGGATGGAAGGGAGGAAGGAGACTCCACTACTTCGGGTTACTTTGTGATAAAAGAAGGTATTTAGAAAGTTTGCACAACAGGTTAAAGTAGTAATTTAGAACTAATCCTCTGCATTTATCCTTTTCCTTTAGAAACATGAATTTTAAGTAACGAAATTAATGCCGTGTATGAACAAAGAATACTAGAGTGAAATTAAACCTTCCACCTTATTTTGCCTATACTGACGTACCTTCTGATTTTCATCCCAACCCAACCCAATATTGTTCTAATAATATTTAATGAAACCTGTAATGGGAAGACATGTTTCTTCAAGCACTAAATTATCTGAGGATACTTTAACTTTTTATATCTAATAAAGCCTGTCAAAAAAATCTCATCTCTTCACCTACTACTGACTTTTTTTTCATTGCTGCTTTCAGCATCTCACGATCTTTTCCACCTATGCAATGAATACACTTCTCCAAAGCCACCGAAGCATATTTGGGCAGGGATTTGAAACATAACTGGGCTTGTCTCCTAGTTTTGACCACTTGAGCAGAGCTCTCCCTCCACTTCGGAATTACTTCGTCTCCACCACAATCCTAAACCTGTTTTTCACCCAAACACTCATTTCCTACTCTTTCAGTAATTAAGGTTGCAACGGAACAGCCTGGCAGCACTTAATGCTGTTTTTATTAATGCCGTAATGACTCGAGTTACGAGATATTGAGCCATTTTCATGTTTTTGCAAACAAGGCTAACGGTTCCCCCCGCTGCTGCTGCGGGGTTTCTGGTTCTCCACATTCCTAACTCAACGTATCTTTTAGATTCCAGTGCAACACAGGTGTTTTTAAGGAAGGCACAGTCTGAAAGGTTTGCCTACTGAACTGTTATATAGTCTGGGCCCAGAGAGTGATTTTTCAAAACTAATTGTATTAGAGCCTTGATTTTTTCTTTTTTTTTNCTCTATTTGCCCAACCTTAGAGGGTCCCAATTTTCTACAAGACCACCAACACTTTACCAACTGAACATAAACCCCTTTATAAAGGTACCTCTACTTCTAATGTACCACTACTCTAAGCCTAAGAAGGGACTGACCATACTTGCAATGCGCTGGCTCAACAGCTTGCTGTTATGCTGAGACTTACTCAGCGCCATCTCTTTTGGTCAGTAGTAGCAGCATTTTCTTTAAAGAAACTTTGAAGTGGTTTCAGGCAAGTTACGAGACATATTAAAAATGACACGCCATCTGCTTCCCAATGTGATGTTTTGCATTGTGTAACTAAACCAATTTAAGAACTGAAGTCTATTTGACATCTAATTAGTCTGTTTGGTAGCCTGATCACTTGTAGATGTTTTGGAGGGGAAGAAGCACTCTTAACAATCTTGATCTTTTTTTTTTTATAAAGAAAACAATTAAAAATAATTACTCACAGAACTGTCTTTCCTTCCTAAATATTTTCTTTTTCTCCGTTTAGGAATCAAGGCATATGTTTCTCCCATGTCACTTTCTATTTCTGGTAGAATGTAAATCTAGCCATCCTTTTTTGGGTATCACAATCACAGAGCTTTACCAGAGCCCTGGAAAAGGGAGAGGAACATTCCCTGGGTTGCAGAATCAAAGGCTCCATCGAGCAGTGCCCAACATCACGCTGCCATTCGCCGTGGTGATTCCTGTGCTTGCTTAAATTACCAGTACGTCTCAGGAAATGCGTGGTCACCTCAAGAGTGATTTATCCTGGCAGGGTGGCACTAGGGTATAGAAGTGGTGGGCGCAATCCAAACAGAAACAAAACAACTCATACCAGAGCAGTTAAAATTCAAAGTCTAGACTCCAGCTTGCCTCCCGCTCCAGCTGCCTCCTGTGCCACACCAGCGCAAAGAGGAGGACTGCAGATAGCTAGCAACGTGCCACGTCCAACGTACCAACGCAGGTCAAACTCAAAGTACCTGCTGGCATCCGCTCATGATGGATGGGGACATTCAGATTCACGTATCCATCGGGAAAGCCCAGCAAGAAAAGGGTAATGAGCATCTTTAATAGGGATAGCCTGGATAAGTAGGCACACCAAGGAGAAACGACTATTTTTCATGCGTGAGCAGATGATAGAGAAGGAAGAGTATGCAACATCTCCAGCAGCATTTCAAACATATGGTGTAGAAATCAAAGACGACAGCTTCCAGCGCTGCAGACTCACTGCATGCACCCACACGGCAAATGCGGACACGCACCAGAAGACCAGAGATGTTTGATTCCAGCCTCAGCCATGAACAACGGTGCGCAGAACCACAACGCGCTGCTCCACACACCATTCCCTCAGGAAAAACACCGAAACACGGGGAGGAGGTGAATCAAGCGGTTTTAACCCATGACATTTATGTCAGATACATTTGTACCCTGATGGATCATCTGGGGAAGTTAATGACAAGGTCCAGGGCCTTTCCCAGGAGCAGCCACCTCCAGCCACGTGGGGAGATCCCATCCCACCTCAATCTGGAGATATCCCCATCTCCAGCAGTCCCTACCCTCAACCCACACCTGCTGTAAACCCAAGACATTGAACCCAAGGGTTTGAAGGTATTTTGGGTGGGGAGAAGAGATAAACGAGCGAGAAGCACAATTAGGCAAGGGTAGCAGTCAGAGGGAGGGTCAGATCAGGTCACCCCCAGAGGATGTTGCTCCTGGAACTGCTGGAGTTAGGGTTTGCAACCTTTATCAGCTCCCGCAATGAAATACGGCCACTGTTCTGGCTGGTCTTGTTTTCCGAGTTTTATTTTCTATTGTTCTATGCTAAGCAACTGTCAGCCCTTATCAGCACCGCCCCGGTCCCGCTTGTTTTCCTGTTACCTTCCCTTGGATCGCATTGGTTTCTCAGCCTTGCCTGGCCGGGCATTTTGGCAGGTGTGATGGAGTTTGATAGGCTGATCTAATTACCGCCTTCCCAAAACAAGTCAAAAAGAAAAAGAAAGAAGGAAAAAAAAAAAACCACCACAGAAAAAAAAAAAAAAAAAGGCCATTTCAGTTAGTTAAACATGCTGCTACCCAAGAAAAGAGCTGGAAGGAGACGGGGGAATTTGCTAACTTTCACTCGGCGGCGGAGCAGAGCTGCTTTCAATATGCCATATTGACTTACCGCTGCTGGAGGCACAATAAAGGCAGGCCTTGGAGTCAATGCGGGCTCCTGCGGCTCTGTGTAAACTCCGCTTAAAATGTATTTCAAGGAACTTGATCTATTGACATGGCAACTGTGAAAACTTGAGGCCATTTGAAATTTAAATAGCATTTCCACCCCTCTCTAAATGCCAGCCGCGGGGTGGGCCCCACGGCCCCGTTGTGTGGAAAATGCTTTCACTGGAAGACATCTCCCCCAACAGAATGCCTCCAGACACAACCGCTCTCCTCAAAAGCAGCCAGCACAACTGATTGGGACCCCTTTTTGATGCAAATTCATATTATTCTGTTGGGGAACAGCAGGTGTTCAGCCATACTTTCCTTTGGAAAAATTAGGACCTTGCTTTCTCCCCCTCCCTCTCGCGCTTGGCTCCCGGTTAGCTCCAACCGCTCTCCCCCTCGGCGCACACTTGGGTGCCTCCTGGGCTGGGAAGAACAAATCAGCCCTATTCAGGAACGGGACAGTGTGCGCTACCGATCCGTAAATATGACTTTTATTACACACAACAAAAGCTACATGGCAAATGCCCGCAGCAGAGCGCGCCCAGTCTTGCCGGCATGGTGAGCACAAGTCCTCTTTCCCACCGCATGGCCGTTGAGACCCAGCGTGGCACGACTGGAGGTTAAAATACAGGGGGGAAAGCATTTCACAACCAATTTCGTTTGACTTATGGAGCTGGACTACCAGGAAGCCTTACCAGCAGCCACACCACGTAAGTAATTTACTCCAACTTTAGGAAGGTGCCAGAAGAAAATAAAATGAGTCATTGTTGAGTATCTCAAGGTCGCCATGGTCTTTACAAGACACGTGAACGCTGCCTGCCCACACAGCAAGGACAGGCTAGCCCCGGGAAGGCGGCAGTAGACAGTGCTGTTAGGGAATTATGCGTGTCGCTCAACGGAAAGGTCTACGTTAAAGTAGTATCGAAAGGCATGAAACAAGACCAAGCTCTCACGGTGGTAGGAACCATTCAAGCACATAAGGAAAGGTTCCTGCTCTTCCTCCCCCCCACGCTGCCACCCCGCCATTTGCAATTTAATTTGAGAAGAAACAACGGGAAGGGAGAGCAATAGAGATAAAAACAGAAGTCCACAACAAGACACACAGATAATGTGATTTTACACAGGCACCGTCTAAAATTCATGGGGTCTGGAAAGTTAAAACCCTCAGCCTCCTACAGAACTCTATCTTCAGGATTCCCTGAATTAGCTATCTGAGCAAATCAAAAGGGCCTTTCTTCTAGCATGTGTGAATACCAACTCTCTGTAGGATCTCCAGAGTATTAAAGAACAATTTGGAGGAAAAAGAAGTGTCTTTACGGACCCATTTAAGGAGCACATGAAAGAGCAGCCGAGGACGCCCGCAGGAGAGCCAGACAAACGGATGATTAAGGTCCAAGTGACGCAGCAAAGCACGACATCACCTAAGTGACCAGAGAGAGAGCCGTGAAGAATCTTTAAAGATAAGGAAAAGGAGCTTAAGAAAAGATTGTGTGATACTGTGGATGGAGGAAACGTTGGAAGGGGGAAGGAGAGGCTGGGGGAACAGGCTGCCCAGGGAAATGGTGAAATCGCCATCCCTGGAGGTATTTAAAAGACAGGCAGACATGGTGCTGAGGGACATGGGTTAGGAGTGGTTTTGGCAGTGTTAGGTTATGGTTGAACTCAATGGTCTTAAAGGTACCTTCCAACCTAGACGATTCTATGATGGTCACAGAGGTGATGCAGTAGGGATGGTTGGAGGGTTGGTAGCTGGAGAGGAGAGGCCAAAGGACCAAATGCCAGGAGCCTAGACATGGGAGAGTATACAGCGTATGCCTATCACTGCAACTTACTTTAAAAACTAAAAATTTTAAAAAAAATAAAAAATAAACCACAACAAAAAGAATGGGAATCTGTCTGACATGTCTTCTACTCAAGCCTCAATGCAAACCTGCAATTTGCAGTTGAAAGCACCTATTAAAAAGTTACATGGCCAACATTTCATCTGACCACATTTAAAATCCTGTCACTTCAGTCCTCTTCAATAATAAGAAGGGGGGGGGAATGAGCAATAAACTGAAGTGATTTTATTTCATCTCTTCAAAGTCAAAACAAAAATCACAAAACTTCTGAGAATATTAGTCTAATTTAAGCCTTAAATCCCTAATTTGAGACACGTTTATTTAAGCATAATGTAAGATAGACATCTGAAGTTATAAAATCACACGACACTTCCAGCAAATTTGCCAGTTTTTATTGCCAATAATGATCACTGTCTCTATTATGGTCTCCAGTTAGGACTCTATTATGCTGGACTCTTTATAAAATAGAATCTGTACCATTAAAAGTCTACCTGGCTGGCTTACAGCAGTAGGATGATAGAAAGAAGAACAGCTAATAAAGAACTGAAAGAAGGTTTGAAAATCTTCTCTTTATTTTCTTTTAAAGCAAATTTTAATCAAACAGACCATTAGTCCATGGTTATAGCTGCAATGATTTTATATATTTTCGTATTATTTTTATACTTTATATCTACATATATATTTTTTATATCTATATGTATATATGTAAATAATTTTCCCTCACATTTGTAAAAAGCTTGGATAGGTCCTCTTTGGGGTAGATACACAAACAGAGCCCACAGAAGCTGTCCCAGCAGTTTAGCAGGGATGAAACACATGGACTGAGGAATTCATCCGCCGAGGGCTGCTCACAGCACTGAAGTGACAATCAGTCACTTTTTCAGTTTCAATGGTGAAAGCTGAGATGGTTTTTTCCCTTTCTTTTCAGCCATATAGTCATAAAGCAAAAGTAGGCATATGCTGATGCAAACTAACCAGTTTTAAACAATATCCCAACTTTTACCTTCTATTTTCCACCAAGCAACCAACGTTCAACCCTTCCACAGCTCCACTTGAAACTATATATATTCTTATTGCTGCAAGAGAATACCCATCTCTGTAATGGCACAGCACTTCTCAAGTGAGGAAAAAAGGCAGAAAACCAAGTTAAAAAAAAATAAAAAAAATCAAGGATATATGAAGGATTATGCTGCTAATATTTTTCAAGATGAATGGATATACAGCATTCCCAGTAGCACTTCCAGTCTGCCAGGAGGATGGCTTCTCTTGTGACCATCACACATGGAAAGGATGCAGGAAGAAACTCGAGGGTTAAGAGAAACCTGGGATATAAATGCAATGTTGGAAGTAGAGGTTTTACACTAAAAATGTAAAAAAAAAAAAAAAAAAAAAAAAAAAAGAGGGGGGGGGAATACTTGTGTACCCATCATTTCATATTCCTGGCTAAATATCCTTTAACAAATTAAAGCTCAGAAAGGCGCGCTGAATCAAAGTCAATGTCAAAGCACAATGCTTGACATTTGTTTTCCAAAAATTAGTTATTGGCAGCATCTAAAATGCACTGTCACATCAGAATTACAGCCATGTAATTCACTTTTTAGCTGCTCAGAAACAGGAATAACAAAAACGTATTGGCCAGTCACACCACGGTTCGCACGAACAAGATCCCCAGCATCTGATGTTGCCTCATTCTGCCTTTGGCAGAAGTTTGGAGTTTCATTCTTGAAGTTGTATAATAGATACTTTTGATTTGTGATTGAATGGAAGATTATAATCAACCTTGGGACATTCACTCGCTCATGGAATGAAGCCACCCAGTCCACTATAAATATTTATAATTTTTCCCACATTTGTTAGTATAATTAAAGGGAATGAAATTCAATGCAACAGTTGGGGGAGGGAGGGAAGTAAAACCTGTTATTTACAGTGTCCTTTAAAATTAAATGTATAGACATTAATTGCTTATTATACACACTGTTATTCAACCAGCAACACACAGAAAACTGAGCCAAAGAGAAGAGCCTGCTGCTTATAAACACCCTTCAATAATTTGTCCCAACCGGTCATTCAGACAAGAAAAGACACAGGGCATCTTGTTCGCTTCGTTTGCGCCAGCAGCGAATCTAAGATGCTACCGCAGCAGCACGGGATCGTTTTACACACCGCAGCACCCGCGTGAATGACTGTGCAGTGTCAGATGCTACCAGCCCAATTTAGAAGTATTTTATACCGCTCCGTCCCAGGCAAGATAAATACAATCAGCTCCATTATCACTATATATAAACCGCCTACGAGCGCCGGGCAGAAACGCAAGGGCATAGAGTCAGTCTGAAAATGCTGGTTCCAGCTCCATCTTTGCTGCTGCTCCTCTTGGAGGGAAAGGGAAAAAAAAAACCAACACCCAACCAAAAAGCCCACCCATCACCTGGGAACTAAATTAGCAAAGGCAAACAACCACCTCACCACTTGCTGAGAAATTCAAAGTTTACACTACAGTTCCAGAGGAGGAGCTCCCATTTTCCGAAGGGTCAAATATTTCGGCTTGCCAAGTTTTTAAAGCTCATTTTCAGTGAGAAGAAAGGGAACTTCCCCCCCTCCCCGTTCCATCGCCTATTCATTTTTTCTTTAATAATACATGTTTCTGTTAAAAAGGGCAGCGCGCTATATTTATACTACCCCATAACATATAAGAAAGCATCAGCTAGGGGTTTGGGTTGTTTTTTTTTTTTGAAGCCTGGTACTGGAAAGGTTTGGGAGTCTGGAGAAATGGGGCACAGGTAGGAGTTGGTTCCAGGTTGCAGGGAAGGATTTACAGGCTGGGTGTGAAAGCACCGAAAAATATGCCCGGCTTTCTTTCACTTTTTTCCAACCTGAAATGTGCCAACAGGAAAGTAGGGAAAGAGAGAGAAAGAAAACAATACCACTGAAGTGCTATTGCTTGGAAACCACTTTAATGAAAGCCACCGCCGAATATGACAAGATACCTAACCTACGCTGACAGGGAAAACAGGCAAATGAAATCCACACAGGCACTTTTACATGCTCTCTGCTACAAAAATAGCTGGATAATAACCATTTCGCAGCTGAAGACGTTTGCCGGATCCAACACCTCTCTGAATGTAAAGAGCTGCTGCTGTACACGGAGAAAACCCTTCTGGAAGCATCAGCTTTGAGGCAGGAAGATCCTTCTTTACTGCTGCTGTAAAGGACAAGGAGCTTATTGGAATTAAGGGATGTCTCAGTCCCTTCTCAATAAAATACTAGTTCTTATTTGCTTTGTTACAAATAGGCTTAGATATTTTTTTTTTTGCTCCCCCCCTCTCTTTTCAACACAGGACCACGGCGCAGAGATCTGTTTCTAAAGGATGCTGCCTCTGCACCCGTTTTTTGGAAACCCACGGGGAGGAGGTCCCACCTCCAGCCTCCATCACTCCAACACCCTGGGAAGGGAGCGGGAGAGGAGCACAGTCTCCCTCTTTTCCCTCAAGTTTCATTCCTCTGGGGGAGAAAAAAGAAAAAGAAAAAAAAAAAAAAAGAGAGAAAAAAAAGACGTTTCTCCTTTTGGCACTGAAACTGAACTCCTGCCCCGGGGTTTGATAAGCAATGCTGAGTTAGGCTGATAAAGCCCTGACTCCAGCCGCAGATGCAGGGCAGCCAGACAGCAGGATCCCATCCAAAACAATGCGCATGGAAAAGGTCAGCGCTCCAACCTTTACTCGTTAAACCCTTCCTAGAGCCCAGCACAGTTTGCTTGCTGGATATAATGACATCCTCTCCCACCGCCCCCCCCAAAAAAACCCAACCACAAACGTGTCAGTGATAACACAAGCTTTAAAGCAGATCTCTGAACCCAAAAAATAAATGCCAAGTCAGACGCAGCTACATATGCCAAGGGACTTTTTGCTCAAATACAACCAAATTCATTCAAAACCCGCTGTGCTGGAGAGCCGTGTCCAGCCAGCACTCCAGACCTCCTCGCTGCCTACCTGGATGGATTCATGTGCCATTACAGGGAATGTCACGTGTTTCTTCCACACAAGAACAGCGAGAAGCTAAAAAGGATGAGATCATCTTTAGAAAACCCAATGACAAATGGGTAAAGCGAGGCGGGGTGGGGGGGGGAACAAAAAACCTACAACCCAAGTCTACAACTAGAATGACTGCTCTCTAGTCCAATATTAAAAACAAAAAAATAAAACCAAAAAAACACCACCAAACAAAAAAAACCCAACAGAAAAACAACAAAAAAACCACACCAAACCACCTGCTGTGCAGGATGCCCAGGTCACACAGCCAAGCTGCATTGAGATTGAGATCTTAATCCCACCTTTATTCTTTTCAGGCCATGCATTTTGGGTTTTTTTAAAGAAATCAGGGTTCAACAGACCCACGCTTTATAAAGCAGGAGGAGAAAGTTATCGCTCTTTTCTTCCAGCCAAACCTCAAGGCGACCCAGGCAGGTACTAACACTCTGGACCAGCAAAGCCCAGTGACCGAGCATCACACCCGCCTGCTGGAGCACTTGCGGGTACCACCACAGCGCGCTGGCTCTTCCAAGAGACTTCCAGTTTGGATAAAACCCACATTTTTCACTCCTTTTTGGCAACGCCCAGTACACATTCCCTGCTGCGGTCAGCCCAAACTGGGAGTCCAGTTAACAACCCTCACCCTGACCCCACCAAATTCATCCAGTGGGGTGACAGTGAGGGACAAGGCCTGAACTCCCTGAATTTTTCTGTATCCTCAGCTCCCTTCTCCAACGCCAGCTGTTGCAGCACGGGGACGGGAATAGCCCTCCATTAATCACTCCTCATTTCAGAGACAACATACTCGTCTGTCATGAGAAGCTATTCTGTGCCCGAGAAGACACCATCATGACAATCTCCACCTGCTAAGAAGCGGGACGAGCTCTGTCCTCTCCCCCTTCTCCCGGAGCAGGAAGATTTCCGTACCTTATATCCTCTTAAGAACCACCACTGCTCCTCACCCCCCCGCCCTCCGGGAGACTTAGCCTCAGCAGGAATACGTGCAAAATCCTCATCAGCTGATCAAAAGCTTTGCTTACTACCACGCTTTACGTAACCAGCTAGCAGCATCCTAATTATCCAGCTCAACGTAATGAACTCCATTCGCCTTGGCTTCGCGCACTTTCACTACCACGCTAGATAGAAATTTAAGGCACGGGGCAACTCCCAGTAAAACCAGTGAGTTCGGGGATACGGAGAGGCTGGGTGGAACCAGCCACCCAGTCTACAACCAAAACGAAGACCAGCAAAAACTGAGTATACCCGGAGGAAAGCCCCGTTTACTGCTCCGGGTGGGGGTTTTCCGTGCTTTTTGCTCAGCCAGAGATGGAGAAGCCACAGAACAGCTGCAGCAGAAGAGTAGATGGATCCTTTTTATTTTTTTTTTCCCCCCTCTTGGTCCAATTCCCTATCACACTGCAAGTACTTTCTGCTCTCCTCACCAAGAACGCTTGCAATGACTGCAGAATATAACCCCACATTTTCTCTGTTGGGTCCCTTCACCCTGACTTGGGTTAACACCTATCTAAAGCTTTCATCTCCTAACCTGGTTTTTCAGCTTTTGGGTTTGCTTTGTTGCAGGTTTTTTTTTCATTTTTTTATGGGGGTTTTTTGGGTTTTTTTGTTTTGGGGTGGGGGTTTTTTTGGGGTTTTTTGTGGTTTTTTTTAAGTGAATCTCACTGTACTCCGTATAAGCCTTGCACGTAACGAAGTAAACAGCACCACAATGCATTCCTCAACACTAGCCGAGCCACTAAATAGCTGCCCGGAGTTGGGAGGCTGAAGCAGCTGGGTGTTGGATTACAAACGCAAAACAAATGCCAAGGCATGGCCGTAATATGTGCAATACATTGATGACCTACTGCGCTTAAATAACTCCTCGGAGAGCAGCTCGGCCATTCACAATGGGGGTGGGTTGTTTTTTTTTTTTTCCTTTTTACACCTAAGAGAGAAGGGAAAGTAATTTGCGCTGATAAGGCAAATTTGAAAGAGTCGAGGCAAAATGGTTGCGCGTGTAAAAATGACACCGGCGAGAGGGGGCAGGGGAAAAATTCAGCCTCGTGGGGTGGGCCCGCGGGGAGGGACAGCATTTCACGCTACTGAAACGCTTCCAAAGGGCAATATCCCTCCCCACCGACGCCAGGAACGAGGGTCTTGCTCAGCACGGTTCGGCAGAGGATTTCCGAGGCCGACGGTGGCAATTTGAGCCCCCTCAGATCCTCCTTTTTCCTGCCTGGAGAACAGTGCTTTTCAAAGCACGTGGAGCCCACAACCAAAAGTCCCAGCCAAATAGCTCACATAGCGTTTTAAAGCAGTGTATCGGCATACCGCAATCTCAAGTACACTTCATAAAGCTATCTATGGAGTTCACCGAGTGCTTTTGGGTTCCAGACGAGGTATGTGGGGTCTCTGACCCTCCGCACAGCAGGATAAAACAGACCTTTTCATTCAACATACAACACAAGTTAGGATAAAGCAGCTAAAGAGTAAAATTCCCCCCAAAAATTTGGCTTTTTAACCGTAAAGTAATAATTCCATGGCAGTTATACCACCCTAAAATCGTCACAAAGGCAAAGCAGGCAAGCTCTCTCCCACTCGAGAGAAGTCAAGCGAGGTCCTAGGAGGTCACCGACCCATGTCACCACCAACACTACTTTTGTCTCACCTCCAGTAAAATTTGCAGCAGAGGAGACTGGACCCAGTAGCTGATCTCCCTGCTACATCACGCCTACTCGGCCACAGTCACAGCCCCCCACTGCCTTGTCTTCACCAAAAATCAAAGTGTGGCCTAATTTAAAGTGGTTGCTTGAAGCCACATGTTGTCGGACCCCGAGCAACTCTTCAAAACCTTAGTTTGGTGCGGCAGAGTTACCTGCAGGACTCCGCACCGTCCAGCTGCTACTCTGCAATACAAAATAAATTGCCAGCACTCCCAATTTTCACGCTTTTGCCAAAACACATCAAAATGGAAGCAAGTCTTTGGCCAAGGTGGACTGCAAGGAACCGGAGGAAGCGATTCCTCCTGTGGCACTTCCAAGGTTTTCTGCAGAAAGAGTGACAGAGGGGCTGGCATCCACCCCCTCTTTTGTTTTCAAATGCTGTGTTCAGTGCAGAGCACGAACACCTCAATCTGCAAAGACTAACTCAAGTTATGGTAACAACGTCAAAACTTCTGTAGCATCTCAGCAGCAGGTGGGACGTAACCAGCAGCACCTCACCAGTTCTGTCAACGTTTTGGTCAACCAGTTGGAGAAAATTTCAGGCTCTTGAATACAATGCTTTAAAGCGCTTAGTGGTTGGGTTTTTTTCCTTTTGGAGGCTGAGGAAAAGGTCCCTCTTATGTTCAAATATCCCTGACAGCAAGGCATTCAAGCTGGACTCATTCAGAAACTAACGGTAGCTCAACCTCGCCAGCGGTGACAAGGCTGTGTCTGGGTTTTGCTGCTCCTGCTGACCTGGCTGGACACCAGATGGCGGACAACAAGGAAGAGCAGCAAGAAGAAAAACCCAACATTCCCCATCTGTAATGCCCCCCAGTTTAGAAGCAGATGGATTAAGAGGTTGCCCAAACTGGAAAGGGGAGACATTTCAGAGTCAAACAGGACACACGCTTCACCAACAAGAAGAGTAGCAGCAGGCTGAAGAATTTGGCTCTCTCCAGCTTGCTTGATGACAATATTCCTCCCCGTGAAAGAGGGGAGATGCTGCTGGGAGAACTTTTGACTACACATCCAAAAGAGAAACAACTCAAAAGCCACTGGGACTGTTCCGCGCTCGGTCCCCATCCAGCCCCCCGTGCCTGCCTTGGCTGCTGGGGCAGGGAAGGAGGCTCATGAGCCTTCGTGCACAACCACAGCCCTAAATTAAAGAGTTAGGAGACACTCTTGGGAAGGTAGAAAATTTCTGAGAAACTTGGATTGGGCCCGAGACCATTTGACCGAGAGATGTGGAGAGCACACCAGAGGAAAGGCAGACGTTCACAAGTGCCAGCCTGGATTAAGATCAATGTGGGTCTACCTGTTCCCAACAGACCCCTCCTGCTTCCCGCTGGATGCCTTGCTGAGCTCTCTCCATTGCTGGAAACTCTTCCTTCACTCCCTCTGTCACTGGCCCACCCGTTGCGTGCAGCAGAGGAAGAGTCAGCTCATAAAGGGGGTTAGAAAGGCAAGGAAAAACTCTGCTATCAGAGAGGGGAAAAAAACAAAAAGCCCCCTCCACCCTGTCCCTTCACACAGGCTTGTCGTCTCAGGTCATCAACCGCCCGATGGAGGCAGAGAAACCATCTACCATGAAGGAAAAGACTGCCCTTTCATGCCACGGACCTACAGCCCACTCCCAGTGCTGAGACAGCTCAAATTTTTTAATTAAAAGTGCAGGATTGTGCTTGTAGCAGAATAAAGCGGAGGGGAAATCACTACAGCAAAATACCGTTTCTTTTTTGGGGCCCAGTGTGTATGAAACCCTGGCTAGTTTTGCCAACAGCTGGGTCCGCAACCTGCACAGTATTTCCAGAAGTGTTTCCAGTCCAATCTACTCAATTTAGCTAGAATAACTCACTCATTTCGTAACGGCAGCTGGAGAGGTTTGCAGCACTGCTGCTTTTAAAGAGGAGAGAAAGTCTGGATGATTTTTAGGAATGCAAACAAAACAAAACAAAAAAAGAAAAAAAAAAAAAGATGCGAGTCTTGGTTCAGCTGTGATTTTGAATTAGAGGGCCCTCTCAAATGTGATCCTACCAGGACAACAGCAGCTTTTCCGTGCAGGGATTTTCACCCCATTGCAATGCCTTCTAAGAAGGAAAATCCTGAATAACAGTCCGAAATACACACTACTGCCCGGGAACGAGGGGTCTGGGAGAGCCACCACACGCACCCTCCAGGCATGTGAGAGCTAGTGACCCTTGCTCCCCTGGGATGACTCTGCTGAGGATCCCCGATGTCCTTCACCTTCCTGCTGCACCCCACATCCCACCAACTGCACGTCCTCATCAGCCCTTGGGCCCATCCCGACATCCTTCTGGGGCGGGATTGCCGCGTGGATGTCCCCAAGGCCACGGCTGTGGTCCACCTGCTCCCGTGGCGGCCGGGTTGGACCTCGCCTTAGAGAGCAGCTCCCGTCCTACAGCCTGGCTGGTGGCCCGTAGACCACATGGAGCCAACGTCTGGATTACAGTACATTTTAAAGAGCACCCAGCAGGGTATCATGGAGTCGAGTACCGGGCCAAGGAAAATCAGGAATGTTGGACGAGATGCAACTGTAGACGGGGACGTGGGCAGAAAGCCTAACGGCAGAACGCCCGGCTCGCTTGCGGCCGTAACGCTCCCCTCCTTACATCCTCGTGGGATGGGAACCATCAGATCTTTCTTCTGGCTCTTCCCACTCTTCCCAGGCCCCGTGGAGAGCACAATGAGAAATGCAGCCCCAGCCCAGCCCGCTGGTGCACCAAGCAGGACACGGATGGGACGGGTGAGCAGCCACCTCGCCAGCCGGCTGCCGGATGTTGGGAGAGAGAGGACAAACAGAAAAGATGCTGCCTTTTCTCCTGGAGACATCACATGTGCCAATCAAAAGTGAGAAAAACACAAACTTTCAGCAACTTCTATTCCCAACAAGAGGCTTTTCATTGCCTTCAACTTCTCCGCAGCGGCTCCACTTGTTCCGCCGGTCCCAAATCCCAGAAACTGGAACAAGGACAGGGCACGTAAGGGCTCCCGTGCCACTGCCGGACCACTCCTACGTGCTGTGTTGCTGATGGCACGCTCCAAACCATAGGGTCACAGAAGTCTGGATGGTAGGCTCAAGAAACCATTGCCCTGGCCCAAGCTCAACACAAAGCATCAAGAGGTCTCAAAGCTAACGCTGCTTCAGAAAGACCAAAAAAGCAAGCAGAGCAGCAGTCTAAATTTCCTACCCATGCTTAGAAATTCTAGACTCCATTTAAAACGAAAGCAGTACAGTACAGAGAGGTGCTTTCTTTTCTGTAAGCTCTAGCTGAATGCTTCCTAAGGGAAGGGGCTGCATCTGCCAGAGAGCAGACAGGCTGCGGTGGTAACTCCTTCGCCTTCAAAGCACGCTGCAACCTTCCAACATCTCCAAGGAGGAGAGCTAAAAAGAGAGCAGGGATATATCGGCCGCGTTTTTAAGTATGAGAATGCATACCACATCATCCATAAAACCTAAGTAGGGGGATAATTAGGGAGGCTTTCATTTTACAGAGTTAACGCACATGTTTAACTAGGTATACAACAGCTTCTCAACATGCTTCAAGTGAGGCACATCAAGGATCCAAGCAAGCTTAGGTGGTCAGTGGAAGAAAAGTCTTTACCGGAGAGTAAAAGCCTTATTTTATAAAGCTTTCATTCCCTTTCAAGATGAATACGTCGTAAGGGGCTGCAGCAACTCAGATCTAGCCCCGCCATCTCCATACCAAACCTCCCTCTTTTCAAACAAGCAAAATGTCAGATGGCATCAGGTCAGCCTCAAATGGGATTTCTCTTTCCCTGCCTTGACTGCCAGCCACTTACCCAGCTTACCTTGAAGGACATGTGGTACAGATCAACTGAGGTGAAGCCCGAAAGGACAGAGGTTACGTTATTCCCTTCACAGATGGAAGGTTTGCACATACACGTCGACCTTTGTGTTTTGCAGAAAATGATGATTTCTTACTTGAAAAAAAAATAGGGTTTGTGGCAGCCACCACGACCACTCGAGGAGGAGAGATCGCAGTGTGCTCTGGCAGGCAAGAAACAAGAAACCGCTGCTGGGTTTTGGAGCAATATTCCCCGTTACAGAAACTCTCCTCGACTGGTTTTTGTCTTTTCTTGGCCAGCTCAGGGGCAGGATTTCCAAAGTTTGTACTTTCACTGATGAATGAGGGGAATTAGTTCATCAGTCACTTCCAGAAAGTCCATCTCTTGCACCAAAATCTGATCTTGGTTACTGTCAGCGGCACCCCCAGCTTCCAGCCCTGGCTGAAGGCCACCACAGCTCACGACTGGGGCGAGCCCCACGTCTGTACGGAGGTGGAAATAGTCAGAAAAATTGAGCTAGCTACAGCTCATAAAAAGATTCCAGCCTGAGACTCTTAAATACCTTCCAAGCTATTTTGCCCCCCCTGTATTTTCCTGACACTGCGGACTTCCTGGTGGTGCTCTGGGACCCACAGCCAGTTCATGTTTCCAGCAACACTTCTGACAACAAACATTGATTTCTCCATGAGAAATTCAAAGGAGGCGTCAGTGCCGAAAAGCTCTGGGATACCTCCCCATTACTTTATCATCCCTAATTTACATCCCAATAATCCCTGTGGAATCCAGACCACCCCAGGTACCCTGGCACCCAGCGTGTCCCACCACCCTCCCGCACTGCCCCATGCCCCAGTGCCACCTGGGCAGCCCCAACGGATGAAAGCCAGCCTGCTTGCAATGGGAGAGGGTTTGCAGAGGGACAAACGGATGATTAGGAGATGCAGGTATCAAAAGCATGAAGTTGTGTGACGCCAAGACACAGAGGCAGGAGACAGAATGGTCAGGGAAGCAGTTAAAGGCAGCACTGCCAGATCACCTTGGCTCTTATCCTGCAAATCTTCCCATCATCCAACTCCTTCCTCCCCAAATCCCGTTAACGGTCCGTGTTCCCCGTCCTTCTTTGCCCTGGGAACTGGGCCCTTCACGGCTTCAAAACCAGGATAATTAAACAAAATAAAACAAAAACCAACAAACAAAACCAAACCAACCAAGGTCCCCCGCCAAAACCCAACAAAAAAACAACCTACAGGAAACAAAACCAAACAGTATATACATTTTCTACCTTACCTTTTCTAAAGAAGCTTTGTATACTATCAAACCAAAGCATTATTTTAAACATTCATTTTCCATCACCAGCTCAGCTTTTGACAACAGAAAGGATTTGCTCCTTTTCAGGTTCTCATCTGGTAAGGAAATACCAACAAGCCAGGGAAACAAGTATTTCCAGGTTATGAGGGTTTTCTTGGGCAGTTCTGAGGGGTTTTTTTGGAGTGCCGTTAAAAAACAAACAAAAAGCCAACCAAACCAAAACTGTTACTTTCATGATGCTGACCACACCACTTTCAGCCAGTGAGGCCTCAATAAATATTTTTACGATGAAGCTTGCAAGATAAGACAATCCTCAAGACATTTCTAGGAATTTTTTTTCTCTGTAAATGTATCATGAAAGTTGAAGTGGAAAAGACAGATTTATTATTTCCCTAATTTTCCCAAAGTCAGAGCAGAACAGAGGAAAAAAAGATACCTTAACGTTTTACTAGGAGGAGCCTTTCTTGGGAGACCTCTCTCAGGAGCTCCCAGTGACTCACTCTTGCTGCTTCTTTGAAGCGACATCAACAATAATAATTTATTTTACAGCCCAGATAAATAGCATTTCCAAAGACGTGAGGGGAGGGAGAAGGGGTTTAGTAGGGCATTATCGGTTTAATTCAGTCCGGTTACCTGCTGCCTCTTTGGATTTAACTCCTGACAGCTCATCCTCCACCAACCAACAGAACTGCCGTAGGTAACGGCACCCCAGGCACCGTCAGGGAAGAGGGGGTGGGTTGAGTCTCAATGCTCATACAGGCAAGAGGACCCTGTGACATCTTTAAATTGCAGCCAAAACGCATCAGATCACAGCAGGCACTGCCCAGACCGCGCGACAACACGAGACAGGCATGGTCATGTTGGGAAGAGGAGCCCACCCTGAGGTGGGGGATGCTCCATCCCAGAGGGTTTGATTAAGCTCCTCTCCATAGAATTGTTTCGGTCGGTAGAGACTTTTTAAGGTCATCGAGTCCAACCATCAACCCAACACTGCCAAAATCACCCCTAACCCATGTCCCTCAGCACCCCGTCTGCCCGGCTTTTAAATACCTCCAGGCACGGCGATTCCCCCACTTCCCTGCACAGCCTGTTCCAATGCTTGATAACCCTTTCTGTGAAGAAATTTTCCCTAACATTCAATCTAAACCTCCCTTGGCACAACTGGAGGCCATTTCCTCTTGTCCTATCACCTGTTACTTGGGAGAAGAGACCGACCCCCACCTGGCTACACCCTCTTTTCAGGCAGTTGTAGGGAGACAGAAGGTCTCCCCTCAGCCTCCTTTTCTCCAGGCTGAACAACCCCAGTTCCCTCAGCCGTTCCTCAGGAGACTTGTGCTCCAGATCCCTCACCAGCTCCGTTGCCTGTCTCTGAAGGGACCCCCTCCAGGGCCCTTTGAACATAAGGAGCAGAGAAGAAATATGCATAAAGAATTACAAGCATCCACCCCCAAACAGCCACTTGGGAGAAAGATAAATAAAAAAGCCTTTATCGGGCACAGCTTTAAGGACTGCTGACTGATGGCAAATCATTTGTCACCAGGACTCCAAACAGCGAGGCGGAGAGGACATTCCCCTGGATAGGGAAAGGCAGGGACAGGTTTCTCCATCTCCAATTAGGCTCCTCCAGCTGTGAGGAGCAATGAGGGAGGGAGGGAAAAAGGAGCAGAGCTCATGGCAAACGCAGAAGGATCGATGTGATCATCACCACAGAACGACCTCTCCAGTGATGGAGACGCTGCAAGAGGGTCCGTGTCCACAGCACCCATCACCCCGCTCCTCTCCCAGCAGGCAGGAGGACGGACGGGTCAGTTGGCAAAGGCTCTGCATGAGCGGTGGTTACAGCCTTCTCCTCTACTGAGCTGTCAAGACTGACTTCAGGCTACCCTTTCCTGCAAACTGGAGATAAAAATCTGGAAAGATATGTAATCTATAAAGGAGCCTGGCTTTCCTGGCCCCACCGCTGCTGACAAGCTCGGCAGCAGTGCCTGTAAAAAATACACCCTGACACGTTCGCAGTGCACACATGAACAAAAAACCCACCAGGTTCAGCTGCTTTTGTTCTGACAAGCAAGGAAACATTTACTGAAGTCAGAACAGACAATTTCTTCTAAAGAAAGGGCAAGGTGGAGAGAGCACAACCAAAAAAAAAAAAAACAAACCCAAAACCAAACCACACACAAGAAGAGAAGGAGGCAAGTTGCATAAAAGAAAAAGGTTAATAAAAAACCACAAACCAAGCCCACGTACCGTTTGCTACTGGCCATGTTTCCCCTGAGGAGAAACCTCCTGTAAACACCACATCTAAGTGATGTGGAAACCAGGATGGACGCAGGGATGAAGAGGAGGTGACCAGCATGAGGTAGGGACAAGTCCTGCGTCTTGTAAGAGACGCCTGATCCTGCCTGGATCTGGAGGCTGATGAACCCACCAGGCAACTAAAGAGAATAAAGCTCTCCCTAATTGCTGGGGTTCCTCTAGCACAGAGTAGGGATGACATTTAAGAGCTTCTGTTGGAATGGTTTACCTTTCTGGACAAAATTTCCTACAAAAAGCTTGGGAATATCAACCATATTTTGCTGTTCATGGAAAGCCCCCAAAGGACCAGAGCAGCTCACATAACCCATCCTTCGACTGGTATCTTAACCCGCTGCACAAAGAGAGCTGCTAGCAACTGGGTGGCACCACAAAAAGACAAAAAATTTGTTTGAAGAAGGCGTGCAGTGACAGACAAACTTCACATATCATCATGTCCAGCTAGCAAGAGCAAACCTGTCCCCACAGATACAGTGGCATCAGTTCCTGCCCTGTTCTCCCTTCCCAAGATTTGTCGCTACACTCAGTGAACAGCTGGATTTTGGTCTGCTACAAATTCATCCCTCAGAGATGCTTAGAAAATGTAAAACATCACCATCTATTTAAAATAAATAAATAAATTCCAGCCCTCAAGGAACAGGAAAAGAAAAATAAAAAGCACAAAAATGCAACCAACGTGTGTTCTCGCACCTGAAACCCCAGAAAGCACATAAAACCAACCCAGTTATATTTGTTGCTGTGTGCTTTCAATTCCCAATATGCCAAGCCAAGTCTGCAGGTTTTACTGGGCGGGAGGGAGAAAACAGGACAATGAACTCATCACCTCTAACATACCGAAAATAACCTGCTCCTCAGACCCATCTGTCCAGCGTGGTGATGGAAGGCCAGGAGCAGTAGTATTTCACATCCCCAGGTCCACAGCCTACATCCATAATCAGCTCTCCAGTACCGCCGCACGCTTCAGGAGAAGATCCAAGCAGATTTATAGGAGGCTGATTCTGGATTACAAGTCCCCAAGGAAATTTTCCTCCCAACACCCACAAGTCAGAGGTTGATTTATACCCAACTTATAATAGACTGTATTCCTTAGAGACAACTCCTTGTCTTCAACCCCGCTGCCATTCCTGCAACTGGAGGCTTGGTTTGTTTTAACAGTTGTAGAGTTTATAAATACTGAAAGCAGCACTCAATTTAGGCTGGAGACAGTTAAACTAGCTCAGACCAACAGGACGCCAAGCGGTAAGGAACAGTAATGAGATGATGACACATTGATAACCCAAAGCTTTCATTAAAAACTTGCAGCCCAAGAAAGCTCACCCCTTCGCAGCAGAAACAAGCAAATTCTTGCAGGAACCAGCAAAACCTGGGGAGAGCACCTCAAGAGGACATGTATCTGTTAGACAGAAACTGGGCAAGCACCGACCAGGGGGTTGTAAATGAGGTGGTGCACAACCCATCGCAAATCCCACCGAGCACTTTGGCGTGCTTCCACCCAGCAAGGAACCGCCAACGGTGGTACCAGCATGAGGTCAGAAGCCCTCAGTAAGCAGATTCAAGGAAAAGTGGGATTCCTGAAAAGAAGCTGCTGGATGGCAAAAGTCTCTGGACAGAGCTTTCTTCATCCACCCACACAACACAGTCTCTCTTCCAGTTTTTAATTATTTTTAAGGGTATAACACGTTACTCTGAGAAGAGCCACAGTGCAGACACCAACTGACTGCAAAACCAAGCATTTGTCACAGCATCCACGCTTGAGGTGAAGCCATCTATAAGGTAAATTATTAAGGTAACAACAACTGTAGGCATCTACCTTTCCGCGCTTTCCCTGGACTCGCAAGAGACAGGAACATTGTGATGATCTAGAGGTGCCCATATAAACCCCTGTCTTTGGCGATCAGCATCCACAGGCTTCAACTTGCCCAAACACCACCCAGGATCTGAGCATCGCTCCCGTAGAGCACATCTCTCTGCTCCGGTCCTCATCCATGCGTGCGAATAACAGCTCCTCCATGTCCCACTGGAGTGGTACTCTCGGATTATCATCTTCAAGATGAATGAAAATGAAGTTGGCACATATATTGCAGAAGACAGTCCTTTAGAGAGATGATCCAGTACTACTGCTGCTGCCGCCGCTGCAAGCGTTTCTAACACTGGCAAGTGTCTCAAGGACACAGGCACTTCCAGCACATCGTGCAACCAACTATAGGTGACGAACGGCACCAAGACTTAGAGTCTCCAAAACCTTGCAAATGAAGCTCTGCCAAAGCACAAGCCTAGCTTTTTCAGTTGTGCAAAATCCAACCTAACTGGCTAGTAAGTGGGAAAGATACATCCATCTATCCATTCATCCATGCAAAATATCTGCCAGTTAAAGAAACAACCATCAAACAAAGAGATGGGAAGCGCTGGCTATGTTTTATAGTGCACAACTCGGAGCCACAAAAATACAGTCCTGAGAGCATCAAGACCCTAATGAAAACAAGACCCAGCAAAAAACCCCTTCTTTCCCCCTACAATTCTGCCCTATGACCCTGAGCCACAGAAACAGAGTTCTGCTTTGGGCTGGTTCCCCCTTCAAAAATTAATCCCTTTTGTTTGGGTTTAAAGAAAGAGAAAAGTAATGCCAACCACTTTTTAAATTAAATTTTGGGTTCGTGAAGTTTTGTGCATTTTTTTTTTTTATTTATTTTTTTAAAGTTTAACAGCACAAACCAAAACGAGTGGTTGCTCTTCCCAGAATGGTCTGCTCCTGGTTCTTCTCAACACAAGAAGATAAGAGGAGGTCAAACATCCCAGCTCTCCAAACCACTGTCACAAATGGGAACCTTCTGGGCAAAGAACACCCCAAAGAGGGGAAACCAGCAACTTTCCATCCCACCTCATCTTCAGACCCTTCCCCTTCACAGGCTTCATGGAGCGGGAAAAGAAAGGGAAATTCTAACACAAATTTGCACACAGAAAGTACATTTAAGAAAAGCAAAGCACCAAGATTGATTAGAGTGTTCCGCTGCTTTAATAAAGAGCCTAATGATGTCCAAATTATAGCAAAGCTCAATTGTGTAACCAAGGAGCCAAGATTTCATCCTTGATAAGGACATGTATTTCTGTCTCGCAGGAGAAGCCTGCGGTTCACTAACAAAGATGACCTTTTATATTATACCCTTCCAGGCCACAATTAGCTGGAGAAATACTATACTAACTTGGCAACATGAGTTTTTGTACACTGTGCTAATTTTTAGCAGAATCTTGCCAAGACCATTACCATCTTCTAACAAGACCAGAAAAAAAAAAAAAAAAAAAAAACCCCACAAAACACCAACAAATACAAAACCCACTGCTCTCCAGACCCAAATTACTTTCCGCAATTCAATGCAGTTTTAATTAAGATGATTAAATTACAGCAAAAATGATTAAGATGATATCCCGCAGCAAACCACTAAAGGTATAACACCTTAATCCAGAAGAAGCTGGCATACACGTACCCATGATAAAGTATTCATGAAAAGCTAGAATTTTACACATGAACCAATTTTACATCACTCAAACAATACCTTGGGAGATATTTGTCACAAGTAAAAAAACAGTGACATCCATCAACAGAGCACAGTTTTTCTGAGACTACACAGAAAGAAATCTACCCAGAAAAAATTGAAAAGGCTACAATTACTTTGACAATGTTTCTACAGCTCAAAGGAATTTGGGGGTTGAAATAAATGGTTTCCTTCTCTTTCCCAGGGCTCCCAAAATCAATTTTATATATATATAATTTTTTTTCAACAGAAGTTAGATCAGAAATGCATGTGAAATGAGGTCACTGCAATAATCATGTACATGGTACATTTCCACTATTGCCTATTAACTACGAGGTTTAAATGAATGAGGAAAGTCTCAGATCCATATTTCACCAGTGGAAATTATTAATATAAACATAGCGCAGCTCGGGTTTTAACCTTACCATCCAACTGGGCCTATTCTACTTTGGAGAAGGGTAAATGATATTAATTTAACCGACAGGATTCTAAAGGCAGCTACACGGAGGCATGTATCCCATTAACATCCAGGACAGGATCCAGCAATGGGAACCTTGGGCTTCAGGTAGCTTCTCATGGTGCTTCGGCACCAGATAAATCCAAGCCTGGGATCTTCAGGGACTGGTACCTTCAGCATATTTTTAAAAAAAAAAAAAAAAAAAAAAAAAAAAATGCGAACCTGGGGTGAAAAAAAAAAAAAAAAAAGCTGTGCAACTGTGATGAAAAAAGAAAAAGTTACAAACCAGCTATTTCGAGGTGCAACCTGCTGGAAACCCTCCACAGGGACTGAGGCAGATGACAGAAAATGGTACGAGAGATGACACGGCTCCTCTCCCAGCCCATGCCCAGTGGGACATGGGACAGGACAGGGATGGGCTCCATCGTGCCCATCCTGCCTGGGTGGGAGGAGAATCGAAGCACGTGGCACCAGTTGTGCCACGCCACGCCGTACCACTTGGCCAGGGAACGCTTTACTCCAGAGCACAGATGTAACCCCAAAACTGTCTTAAAAATTGGGGCTCAACACCCAAGAAGGTACTGAGGGCCAAAGCTTTGCCTTGCTCTGCACCTCTGTGACTCCTCCGAGACTGACCCACACCAGGCTCAGTCTTCACTCATCGGAATAAAGTCCCACGATGCAGATCCATTCCCGAAACACTGCTACTCTTTGCATCTGGGACTCCTTTGGGACGATTTGCTTGTCCACACTAGCTCTCAAAACGGTAGGGGGAGGACGGGGAGGGGAAATCCCTAAAAAATAAAGGGAAAGACGACAAGAAACCTGCATGTTACATGGCCACACTAGGGAGCTACAAATAACCCCGCAGAGTCACCCAACCGCTCCGAGGTTCAGGACACAAAAACCCTGAAGAGCTCTCTAAGGAGACGTGTGTTAGTGAAACTTGGTGTTTGTTTCGGTTTGTTGGGTTTGTTGTTTGTTTGGGGTTTGTTTTTTTTTTTTACTATACCTGTGAATTCCCAGTTAAGGGCCAGCTTCCTCCCAGCAGTAATTAGCTGGATCTGATGAGAGGCCACAGCCGCTCCAGGTGAGAGGTTAACTTTGCATTTTTCTTTAACAGACGACGAAAAGTCTAAATGGAGAAAGATAAAATTCCGCCACAAATCCTCCACCAAGGCTGCTATGAAATAACTCTTTTGTTNTAGCTGACTTTATCTTGTCATCCCGCACTTCAAAAAGTTTTGCGCTTTAGCTGTTTCGAAATCATTTCCATGCACAAAAAAAAAAAATTAAAAAAAAAAAGGAAGCGCTTTGGGGATGGCAGCAGGGCCATCCTGGAGCGCGGGCTGCAGGAATGGCGCATCCCTCGCTCCGGGTTTCTCCTTTCATCAGCAATTCATTGGGAAGGAGCCTATAGACACAGTTACACGGCCACATACGCTTGCATCTCACTTATCTCCCAGGGTAGGAGTGATCTCATGTACCTTTGGGGCTTACCTTGGAAGGGCTTATTTTAGCTGTTATTTACATAATAAATAGCCAATCTGTACGGGATTGCACGGGGAAGGAAATTCTATTACCAATAAAAAAAAAAAAAGGTTTNCCCTGAAGAGCTCTCTAAGGAGACGTGTGTTAGTGAAACTTGGTGTTTGTTTCGGTTTGTTGGGTTTGTTGTTTGTTTGGGGTTTGTTTTTTTTTTTTACTATACCTGTGAATTCCCAGTTAAGGGCCAGCTTCCTCCCAGCAGTAATTAGCTGGATCTGATGAGAGGCCACAGCCGCTCCAGGTGAGAGGTTAACTTTGCATTTTTCTTTAACAGACGACGAAAAGTCTAAATGGAGAA
This sequence comes from Chionis minor, assembly GCA_013398295.1. NCBI lineage: Eukaryota > Metazoa > Chordata > Aves > Charadriiformes > Chionidae > Chionis > Chionis minor. The sequence continues at coordinate 43,196 of VZSF01000231.1, forward strand.
AGATAAAATTCCGCCACAAATCCTCCACCAAGGCTGCTATGAAATAACTCTTTTGTTTAATTATTATGAGTTGGATGGGCAAACACTAGATCCCGATGGACAGAGAGCAGCTGTTAGTGTAACAGAAAGACATTCATCTTCCCTTCCCGGGACCCTGAAACTCTATCAACAATGCCTGTAAAACAACCCCCCCG
>VZSF01000232.1:0-59940 GCA_013398295.1 Chionis minor
AAAAAAGAAAAAAAAATTGGATCTCTTAGATTTGCAGGGGTTTTATTTTGGGATTCAAGGCCAGGTTGGAGGACTTCATCTTTAACACATTCTCAGAACAAAAAGGGGAGGCTAAATAGGACCTTCAGATAAGAACTACTTGAGGCAAAAGCGGATTTGGAAAGAAATGATGCCTTAGAGAGATGTCTAGAGCACACAGTGAACATGGTGCAGAGATTCCACAGCCTGCAAGGTCTTAAGCCAATACATTCCTACAATATATAAAAAAAAGAGTTAGCACTGGACAATAATGCAGGAAACAAAAGCTGTGTAAAGGTCCCTGGGACATAGTAATGTTCACCAGCGCCTTGAAGAAATGGACAAAAAAATCATCACTGAGAAGGCTTCTCTAGTGTTAAACAGTTGTAACAGACACCCTGTCTGTGAGACTATCATCCTGTTTTAACATTATGAATTATATTGCCTTTTACACGTTAAGGAAAATAGAAAAGCTTTGAAGAATCCCAATGACCTTTACCACGGAAGGAAAAAGTTACTCAAACAATGAATTTAAATACTGTTTGCATAGTAACCTTTTTAACATTCCAAAGCCAAGAAAGAATACTGATAAAAATGAAAAATCACAGAACACAGCAGAGCTAAACCAAGTCGGCAGTCAGTTCACAAAGCATTTGTATGAAACACTACCTGTCTTCTGCTACTGCACTAAAAAACAGAATTGTCTGATTAATCTCTCATCCTTCACAGAAAACACCATTAAAAGCACTTCACAATTAGGTAACTCGATAAACAGGCAAGATTTTAAGGTAACGGAGGTGCCTGGGAAGCAAGGGAATGGTGGTGACGGAAGGGGATTGTTACAATCAGCTCAGAGAACAGACATTAAAGAGCAACTTGACCTGCACGATTGCAAGAAAGAGAAGCAACCAGCTTGAGTAAGAAATGCGACTGAGCAGTGAAATGAAGGCAAGAGACCACCTTGGGCTGCAGTTTATGGGAAAGGGTGCCAATAAGTATTAATTTGAAACCAAACATGCATTTCATTTAGACCTCCCTGCTGCCACGCGAATGGCAACGCACTTCGGGTTGGTGGAAATGAAAAAATCCCAACCTCATTGCATGCCCTGGATGCTACTCCCTCCTTGTGCCAGGATATTTGCCCAGCCACACAGTGAACCAGATGAGGAAAATGATCCAACTCAGACGGAGACAGGACAAAATGTAGTTTCAGACAAATTGAATTCCCCACCGAGTTCACACATTGCTGTATGAACACCGGGACTAGACCAAGGAGGCAGGAAGAACAGCGGGGGAGCTGGGGCGTGTGAGAGCACAACTGTCGCTTTCCACTGCGCTGCTCGCTCACGCTGACTGACAGCACCTACAGCCCCCCTAGATTCAGAGCAAGGGGAGGTAAAGGGCCAGAGTAAACATGACAAACTTATGAAATTGTGGCCACTTGTGGATATAGTTCCACCTTTTATCACACGTCTGTTTGCAAAATAGAGGAAAACGCTGGTCTGAAAGGAACGTAATGGGCTCCTGTTAAGATTTATTTACTTATCCCTGTACTTGCATTTTCAGAAGAAAGGGGAATCAAGATTGCAATACTCTTGAACTCATCAGTATTGTTAATTCTTCCTTAGGCAAAAAATTTAAGAGGCTACGATGAATTTATTTATTTATACAGAAGCTTATTGCTCTGAGACTTATGGAAAAAAACCCACTTTCAGATCCTTATAAAGATGATGATGGCAATATGAAAGATTTCTGCCACTGGTTTAGCTGGGAGAGTAACTGGGCAGTTGTAACAGCTAATAAGCTTTGCCTCTCACCACTAAGCAGAAGGAACTGCCACCAAAATACAAAAAAAAGTGGAGTCACTAGCCTGAACAGAATGGTAGCAGGGGAAAAAAAAAACCCAACAAAACAGTTATTACAAATTTTCTGAACGTACACCAGAGCACCTGGATTTCTCACAGAAACGGGGAAGGCACTGGAGGTAAGGAGCCACAGATGGCAGCAGGTGGAAACTGGCAACTCTCCCCAACTCACCTGTGCTTGCTTTTATTTCCATTCCCAGGAGTACACTTCCCCCCTCACCCCCGCTCCGACTGCTCTGTGCTGAGGCTGCCTTTCACCATCTTGTTCTGCAAGGAGGGAAGAGAGCAAGGAAGGAGGGGCTGACGAACCAGCAAGCCAAAAGGAGGAGGAAAAAGAAAATGAGGGAGAAAAAGACAGGGGTAGGGAAAGTGAACATACAGAAAGTGAGAGAAAAAGAAGTCAGTATTGGAACCAGACATAGATTTTTCAGACAGAGTTTTCCCTGTGACAAAAGCAGGCAATTGCGCAAAGAGTTTGGCATACGAAAGCCTGGTTAATTTTAAGAAACACAGACTTTAACACAAAAAGGTAGAACAAGCTGAGAAACATTGCTTAAAATTGCCCCACAGATGGCTTTAGACTACAGTGCGACCAAAAGGCGAGGTATCCCATCCCCTTTACATCCTCCTCAGTGCCTTGGCATCCTCATCAGTTCTATTGCAACAGCACTCGCTGTGATGCACACACGCAGCTAGTTGGATTTGCGAGAGGAAGCTAACCCTTCAAAAGATGATTAGTTTTCAGAGAGCGTTTTCTCTGTGGTAAAAGCTGCTATTTTGCAAAAGTAGCACATTCAGGACATGGATGGTTGAAGCATCAATGCTGACAGAAGGAAATGGGAAAGCTCACTAGGGAGCACCGGGAAAGGCAGGACCAGTCCCTCTGGACTTGGATTGCTTATGCCTGAAGTGTCAAGCACAGTTAATGAGGCAAGAAGCACCTTTGCTCTCAGGAGCCACTTATTATGATGAGGTGCATTTACCAATGCGAGGCATGGACTGAAAAATGATAAGAGGCACAATACTGGGACTTGCACACTACTAACAGATTTATAAAGTTAGTTCTTCCACCCATTAACTACAGAACAGAAGAATAAGGTATTAGACAGCTACTAATTAGCTACTAATGTTAAACTGGTGTTAGGTAAAAGCATAGTTTTAAATGGTCCAATTGAAAGTCTTTCTTCCTCTTAATTGCTCATGTTCATATCACGCAAAAAATCGATGCACTTTATTCTCCAGTCATTCTAGAGCAATGGTCTTCAACCCTCCTGTTCCTGCCTCGCAACTGGCTGGAACTCGCCCTTCCAGCCACTACTATGGAAGGAACAGGGTGATGCTCTATTCTGCCCTGCAGAAAGACTGTGAACAAACCAGTAATGATCAGTGAAGCACAGGGCAAGGGCAGAGTCACAGCCAAGCAATAAAACTCTGCTCAGCTTCAAACAAGCGATTCATGTCTTTACTAAGCAAAAGCCAACAAACTTCTGTGTCAAAGAGCAGCTGATGGTATTGAATTTCCATTTTCGACACATTTCGACAGCAAATGATCTGCAGTGGGGTAGTTTTGAATAAAATTCAGAATTTCATTGCCTCATGAAGTACCTTTATCAACTTAATTGGCAGTTTTCCCCCTCATACCACTCAAGGTTACTTTAGAAACCAACGTGCCTGCTCAGTATCTTCTCCAGGAGGCTGGGTTCTGTAAAATGGTTGTTTCCTTTCACAGTTTGAACACCATCACTGCGAGTACTCCTACACAGCAGCAGTGACCCAAGCCAGGTATGAAAAGCTTTAACACTGTATTTCCTGTAATGCTTCAGGCAGCGGGCAGCAAAAATTAAACAGGCTTCAAAGATGTTGCCTTCCTATTCTCTTTAGTCAAATATCCAAAGTTGGGCAGAGGGTGACAGTTGCATTCCACAGTAAGGGGAGTCCATCCTGCCCGTTTCTGTTTGGCAAGATCTGCAGGTCACGTAGCATTAATGCATCAATTTAAACTTGTTGTACATTTTCAACATTATTCCACAATTGTGGAGAATAATTTATTTTCTTTTATGATGAAAACTAGGCCAGTTCTGGATAACAGCCTGAATGTCCCCAGAATCTTCCAGCGCATTTTAAATACATGGGTATAAATACATCATATTGTGGTAGAACATCCAGAAAGGAACATGAGACTAATTCTTCTATGTTTACAAAAGACAGATTAAAGATAATCTGTGAAGACAAAAGACCACCAGATGTCAGTCTAATTCTAGGCAGAGAAGAGATATGCAGACAAGGACTAAATGGAGACTAATCCCTGCTAGAAAGCAACACAATTCTTCCCTATTATCATTTACTCTCCAGCATATGCCACCCACACTCTTGCACAATTCCTGGTGTATCCAACTGGCCACAAGAATAGCCATTTTTCTGGATACTTCTGAGCATTTAAAACTGGTGGACTGGTATCCACAGCCTCCCAGAGATGTATCCTCCCTCGTGGGCTGGGAGGGGTATTCCCAGCACTGTATCACATTGCTAATATGTACAAAAGAGCATGTATTGTCTGCCTTGTCTCCTCTTTCCATGTGCACAGAGCAACAGCAGGCCAGCTCTTAGCACCACTGTGTTTGCAGGTTCCAGGGACATTCCATTAAGGATGCCCAAACCCTAGGCAGAAGCAGCATGCTGAATCCATCATCAAAACCTGAAAATAATGATTGGTCTTCTGAAGAGTCAAAGATCTGCAGAACAACTAAACAGATACCTTTTTTGAAGGCTGAGTGGCAGGACTCAGTCTGGTTACTATCACTAAACTGGAACAAGGCGTTTCAGGTTCATCACTACACTGGTTCACGAGGCAGTCTGAATTTGGAACCAGCTTTTCATGGAACCAGTTTCCAAAAACTGGCTCTCATGAGCCACTGTAATTGCTCCTTGCATCCTCAGTAAAACCAAGAAGAAAAACCACTGAGTTTCAATGTAGCACTCAAACAGAAACAGGGAGCAGTGTGCCGATTCTATCACAGAAGACAGGAAATGAAGCTGGGCTTTCTGGAGTCATCAAGGATCTAAAGAACAACTGAACAGACAGGGCAAAAACTTAATTTATCTTCTTAAACTCTCTGTATTCTTCTCAAGTCGATGTTTGCCCCAAGAATATACCATAAGCACACACCACAGAAGAATTCATCTAAAAGCATCTCTGACTACAGATGTCACCCAGATATAAAATTATTAATCCAAATTTAGATTCCAGAAGAGGGCAGCAAGAAACAGGTTTAATCCAAGAAAGGATTCTTACCTTGTGCTTGGGGCACCTCACTGAGAAATTATCTTCGTTTAGTAAACAATCTAGAGGAGGAGAAGACAGCAATTTATTACTTTTTTACTAAAAACCAACTTGAATAATACATCACATGTGCTAATCTTGCCTTACGGGTATATTTTGTATTCAAAGATCTCTTACAGGAATACTATCTTATTAGCGGGTTCATCCCTTCCACCCCCAAAGTTTTAGCAAAAAGAAGTACTAAATACCCCAAGTGACAATGTTGCCTAGATTACCAAGCCAAGTCCAAGCATCCCCAGTCTCCCCAATCCTCCGTATAGAGTAAGAATCACAACAGCAAGTCTACAAATCCTTTATCCCAACCTTCAGCTATTCCAGCCTTCCTTTCACAGCACGAGGAAGACAAATGCATTCATCCAATCTGAACAGATGATCCCTGTTTATAATTCATAGGAAAATCGATGCCTTTCATCCTTACCCCAAGGCCCTGCCAACATCAGGGGGAGAAGGGGTGTGTGTCTCTAGGTATGGGTGTCTATGACACTTTATTTGCAATTCCAAATCCTGGTGATCAGTTTACACTTTGACACTATGGTAGTCAGGTCACTCATGCTGCTCTTGGATCTGCTTCCATGACTCGTATATGTGAAGCTTCTATGATCTAAGAAATAGTTTAATTAATGATTTAAACCTATTACGGAAAGTGGGGCACCTATGTAGAAGTGCTTATTTAGGAACGAATTAAGCAATACTGCCGTTTGAAGAGCATTTCTGTAGTGGCACTGCCAGTGTAAATGTTGCTTCCCCTCTCACCCTCCCTCCCAGATGATGCCTCTAAAGGATGCTAAGTCAGCAGCTCAAGGAAATTCAGTGCTACACCCACACCAGGTGCACCACCGGCTGGCTCTGTGCCTTCCAGATACCTGTATTTCAGCCTCAGAGCCAAGTGAAAAAGCAGCGCTCTCGAGAGAATTCAGCTGCCTCCCCGGGGCACCCTGAACTGCAGGACCACCTCTCAACCTGCCCAAACTTCTGATGTTGGTCTTTCCAGTTGCCTCAAGCACCGAAGGCAGGCTGACCGAGCACCATCACCGCCTCGGCAGGTCCGAGCACCATCAGCACCCTCTGTGTGACCAACACCGTGAGAATTCAGCAAGGTCCTTATGACCTCCTGTCTGCTCCAACCTACCCAAATAGCTAGCAAGTAAAGAAGCACAATGGTAAATAAAATGTGCTAATTTAAAATGCTCTTAAGTATGTAGCATAACCAGCGCTACCTGCTGTTTCAATCTGCTGGAAGAGTTTAGCAGACAGCAGGAGACTGCAACTAAAGCTTGAGGGAAAAGCTTTCTAGACACCCAAGCCTTGGCAGAGCATCCCTCTGCTACGAAACACTTATGTTTCAACATGAATGCCTCTGGCCCAAATCAAAGGGAAACAGCATGCAATAGGCTAAGTTACTTGAGAGATTTTAGCAAAGGGGAGCAAAACCCTTAATCCTGCCACAGATAACAATTTCAAATGCGGTATTAGCAACTAACAGGAAATAAATAAAATGTTGTCTCATTATAAGGGCAGGAATTGTACATTTAGACTACAGCATGAATTATCACTGCATAATACAGCAGTCATCAAAAATATACAGAGCAATCATCAAAAACATACACAGTATGTTAGAACAGGATGGAATTTTCTTCTTTCTTGGAAACGCAACATTGGTAATGAATGCACTTCTCTAGCTAGTACATCAGAAAGCGAGATTGTACAAGGATCAGGAAGAACTGTCAGAAACCTCATACCTCATGCCTGATCTGCACATGGAGCTCGCTTTCTTACTAGAGTTGGCATTTTTGTTGCCAATACTAATAGCAATTCCAATTAATAGCATTTTTTTTGTTTCTCTTAAGGGACAACTATGAAAAATTTCATCAGCTCGCTATAGAAAATCTGCTGAATACCAATAAGGCAAAACTTGTTCATCATTACAAAGCTGGCCTGGATTTCAGTTAAGAGTTCCAAGTATTTTATATCACAGATTACAATTCATCATGAAGTCACCAGGCAGATAGCTACGATCAGTTCATTGTGGCAGAAAGGGAAAAAGAACTGAGCCTGGTCCTTGTTTGTGTAGATTTTTCTCCATAAAGTAGTCAGGGAAAACCTAAAACATTTTTAATAGAAGCAATTATTCTTCTGTGAGCTTCACACTTTGTCTCACCCTCTGTGTTCTGCTTGTTACTCATCTTTAACGATACTTGTGAAGACACAGGATTTCTGTTCTCTGAAAATTCCATTTTATTTTGCTGCTAGTCTTTTCCTAATTTACCGTCAAAAACCTTTTGTACGTGAAACTGCCTACGACATGTTGCAGGGACAAGTGTACCACAACAATCAGGATCTAGCTCCAGGTGTGAAGGAACAAGCAGAGGGAGAGGATACAAAATTTCAGAAAACAAAGATCCTGTTTCCATGGAGACATCCCTAGGACTAAGTTATCTTGAGATATAAGAAGCTCTTCATAAATTTGGACAGACGAAAGCCAAACACAGACAATGTTAACCACAGTCATTTCCATATAAAAATTACTTAAGTGGCACTACTGATCTTGATTTTTATGCAAATAGCTAGGAGGAGTTCAGCTCTCTTGCATCCTATATTGCCAAAGATGGCTTTGTATGAAAAGAGATTAAAAGGAAGGCTGAATTAGGCTATATAAAAGCATCCATATGTAGGAACTGGCAGCTTAGGAAGCCACGTGCCTTGCATAGCAGCCAATTAGCAACAGCAGTGCAAAACCTGGCTCCTCACCAGGGTGGGATTGGAAGCCGACCATCAGGGCAGAAGCCAGAGCCCCAGTCACACCGCAGGGCCACCCTTCAGTGCCGCAAGTAACTGAAGTCTTTTTGAGATATTTCACCCTCCAGACCTTTACAAAAAACCGTACTGCCCTCCAAATGAGGCACACCAACCGACAGGCTACTAACTTCTAATCCACACCAATGCCAAGGTGAAAACACGCTCGCAGTGCAAACTGCCTAGGAGTGCGGCGTGCATACCTCCTCTCAGCTAAGGCATGGTCACTGCAGGGATGCCACGGTAACTCCGTCAAACACCAAGTGTTTATGCCTCACATTCCCTAAAAAACATGCCAGCAAGAATTTTCTGATTTTTTTTTTTTTTTAAATACACAATACCAATCGTACAGATTCCAGAGCCTGACAGCCCTTATAAATGTCAGAAGCACAAACTTCTGAGGGTTCAGAACAAATCTGTCCCAGATCCTCAGTAACGCAAGGTGGCACCACCCTTCAAAGCAGCATGGTCATCTTCAAATGAAAGTACTACAGAGCTCGAGGAACTCAAGAAACATCCACATCCGATTCACCGCAGGAAGAACAGCAGCACTGTCTTTCCCTGTAAAAACCTATAAAAAGGGTTTATAGGCAGACAGCAAGCTGAGGAAAGAGAAAAGAATGCTGGTTCACTTCAAGGAAGCCTACATTTTCTGCTTGGGCATAAATGAAAATCAAGTGCTATTCCTTATCACTTGCTTATTTCTTTTATACAGATTTATTGGAAGAGCAGCTATAGATTAAGACAGCTTGGTTATACCCACAGATAAAAGCAACTGCAAACAAGGTCTTTTACTGTCATACCATCAAACTGAAATTTTGAATGCCAAGATTCTACTTCAAGCTAGGCTCTTTTATTTGTTTTGGTTGAAAACTTCAGCTGAAGCAGCCTAACGATTTCCTTTAAACTCTTTCTTGGAAAAAAGTTATTCTGCCCATATTAAACATCCCAGCAAATTTTCTCTGAAAAGCTCCACTACAGCTTGATTTTCACTAGAACTTGAATTTTAGCTTTGCCAGCTTACTACAAAAATCAGCAAATATAAGTCTTTGAAAGGAGGAATGGGGATTTTAATCTGCACATCCTCAGGAGAGGCTTCTTACATTTTAGTTGCTAGGTCCTTTGAAAATTCCAGGAAAGGCTTGGGCAGCCTGAAGGAAGAAGGAGACCAGTTCAAAACTGCAAAATGGGAAGCACTGGCCCAGAAGGCAGCAGCAGAAGTGAAAATGTTACTGAGAAAGGTAATTTGGAACTGGAAACAGTGGAGGCTATCAGGATGTTGAGAATACTGCTAGTAGAAATTAGGAGCAGGGAATTAAGGATGAATGCCAGCAGAATGAGGCCAAGACTGAATCAGGATTGACTCAGCCAGGAGACTAACTAGTGGAAAATGGCACAGAAAGGTGAAGATCAAGGGCAATATACAGGAACAAATCGGGACTAACAGGGTTAAGTATGACAAGGAGGAAGAAAGAAGAGGAGGTGATGTAAGAGCAGAGAGGAGGAAGACAGAAGGACAATTAGAAAACTCAGCAAAGAAAAGTTGGACACTTGTAGGTAGAACTGAGTCTTACAAAGAGACTGGGACAGGAAGTTTGAGAAGAGGAACCTGAGACCAACTAGATAGAGAGCCTGTGGCTGGTATGAAGAGCCAGAGTGGAGAACATAATCAGACACATGCAGAATGAAGAGAAAGGAAAATGTATAGAGGAACAAAGAAAAGTCTTTGTTCTCACTAAATTATACTTTTCCTGAAGTGAAACCAGATATTGCCAGTTATACCACTACTCTGCTATTATTTAAATCTGTTTGTGAAACTCATAAAGTATTCCATCTCCATGCAGCTCTAGCCCAAGTGGCTTGCAATTTTTTACTGTTGTATGACTCAAAGGAGGGAAATTAGCTTGGAATAGTGCACTCTGACAGATGGCCACATGACAACGTGATGTCTCACAAGAAAATTAAAAAAAAAAATGAAGCAAGCATAGCCTTGCAACTTGAACACAAAAAGATACTTTTACAAAACCTCAAAGGCTGCAGAGTGAAGATAAATGCAAGGAAAAGCCAAATTTAATGTAGTCCACCTCTATATATTATATGGTAGACATACCATATTACATTTAATATGTACTAAATAGTATGATTATATACTAGTTTTTGTACAGGGCACTGCCTCTTCCATGCATAACCCAGAACAGCTCTCGGCAATCAGTCACGATTGTTTGGTAAATTTGTCACCTGGAGGATCCTACTGCATTTGCTGAAGTGGAGTAGAGTTAATGAGGAAAGTGTATCTGAAGAAAAAAGGCACTATCTTAATTTTGATACCTGTGTTTAGAACGTAGAAAATGTCACTGTACCTAGTGACACAGGAATTCAAATTAAGCACCTTAAACTATTGGGAATATTCACTATAATTTGTTTTTTTCATGATCACAAACAAGAAACGAATTACTAAACACAGTATGAACTCAAATCTGATGAGTCTGTCTCTCAAATGTACTGTAAATGAAAAGTTTGTTAACGTTCATGAAACTCTTTGGCATGACAGAGATGAACATCACAGAAAATTCCACAGTTCCACTTTCAGAACTGAGACAGAACGATATGCAGCCAATAAAATACAGAATCAGTGAGGACAAGGTATGCTCATGAATGAGTACCCTTTCATCCTACAGGCTGAGATAGGGCCTTATGGAAGAAGATGTCAGTCATTAATAAGGCAATTACTATAAGAGACATTCCCAAGAGACCAAAATTAAACTTCCTTGGATGTCCTTATCTCTGGCAATTTTTTGAGTGTGCGATTTTTGCAACCTGAATAATATTTCTTTCACACCTTATTTCATGTAAAATCAAGGATTCTCCATCTATACTGTGGTACTAGTAATAATCCATTACAAAATTAATTTCACTAAAAACATTTCCATTAGAATAAAATGCAGTGCTCCAAAATAGAGCAGGATTTCACAGTGAAAGGTGGAATGCAGTCATTCAGAAATTATCATACCTACTTCAAATATTGTAACATTTGAAAAATGGCATAAAGTAAGTGATGAAAGAAGTGGGCGGCTGTGGAAGCGGGATATCAAACAGGTCTCTTGCAATTATTTGCGAGTCAAGAGTTGTAATCTTGAATCCTTACCTGCTTGTTATCAGACTAAGTTTTGTAAGACACAAGTGAGTTACAGAGCACTGAAATAGTGGGACATTATTCAGTCTAAGCTGGGATTTTTTACCCAAGAATAAAGCTTATTTCCATTAAAAACTTTCACTATTGTACACAAAACACCGACTCATAACCCCAGGCTTATAGCTAGAGATAATACCGTCCAAACCACCAGCTTGTCCAACGACGAAAATTGGACCTACTCAATTGGACTGGCTGAAATGCTTCTAAGGAGGGATAAGGAAGGTTGTGCTACAAGTGGTACTGATGATTCTACAAACATTTTGCACTTGAAATCACTACTATGATTATCTGTAGGAGTGTAACCCTGAAAGAGGCTACACCTTTCAGTTACTTGCACCTTTTTAACAAAAGGTTTCTATTTTTTGCCAGAGCAGAGCAGTCAGTTCTCGTATTACAGTCAAATTTTAGTCACTGTAGCTGCATTCCCCAAAACCAGGCTTTTTTTGCACTTTCAGGTAGATTCTTTTTCATTACAAGTTCTATCTTGTCCCTACACATTATTGTATGCTGTTTATCTGATTCCATTTCTCAGCATTTGTATTACTGTATCTTCATAGGAGGTGAGAAACTGAGAAGGAATAAATTTGTAAAGTACCTTGGAATTATTTAGTACCATATGTTTTGGATAAATATGAAATACAGTTAAGCATGTCATTTGTTCTTACCTGCATCGATGGCACATGGGTAATGGTATCGGAAGGAGCAGCCTTTGTTGTAGCAGCCTAAGGTGGCTCCTGGTTCCTGGCAATGGGAACATTTCTGAAAGGGAAACCAAGAAATAGCAATGAAGACTGCAATCATCTTTCCAAATATCTGTATTTTCCTGGGAATGCTATCAACCACATTCCTGCAAAAATTTCTCAAGTATCACAATGTTAGACTGTATTTTTCCATGCTATACAAAGAAAGGCCTTTTGAATAGGGGACAACGTAAGCTCTTTAAAACAACAAACTCTTCAGCTGCGCTAACCAGGCAAGTGATACCAAATGTCCGAACCAACCGTTCAGAAAGAACTTGAAACACTTCTCAAATCCGCTGCACTAGCTTATGTTTCAGTACGTGACAGTGACATCAGCATTAAAATTGGGGAAAAGAGCTTTTTTTTGAATCTACAGCAGCTTTAAAATGAGAACCAGCATGACAAAGAATGATTTAGAAGATGCCATTAGCATAAAAGTAATTTGGTTACATCATTTTCATTATCACTAGCAGTCCAAGAGATCAAGCCAAATTGAACATTTTTTTTCACAGGTGATCAAAAAAGGCTTACTGGGAGCAGGAGAAGATGGCATCAAGGGAAAATACCTCACCACCACAGAAATGGTGTATCTCCAAAAGAAATGCCTGCAGTGCTAGAAAGATGCTCATACATTTATTTTCAAAGTAGTAAGACTCATCTGATGACCACATTCAATTTTCAGTTCTGAAATGCTATTATCTCAACTGGTCGATGACGTATTTAACCACATTATCAGACAGATGTGAATGCAGCAGAATGAAAGCCACTCATCCATTTCCTTCATCCTGAATGACTTAACGAATGACCTCAGAAAGGAGGCTTACCATGCATGTCTTTCAGACAGCAACTTTGTTTCTTGAATGTATACAGCAAGTGATTTTCATTAAGTAAACTAACATTCTGATGAAAGCTGATTTCTGTCAGGTTGACACTTTTCCCTTCTAAAAAGAAAACAGGGCACAAAGGACAGAAACCAACAAAGGCTCAGAGACTACTAGTATTTTAAAATTAAAAACCCAAATAGTCTTTTAACAGAAAAAGAAAAGATGACCTACAATAAGTAAGTCAACTACAATGAGTTATATTTAAGAAACACCAGAATTTGGTTTTGCTGATAAACACAACCAACACTGCAATGAGACCTCGTATAACTGGTACAATTCACCTTGAGTTTAGGCGATAAGAAGTTGCCTTTGGTCACTGACTGCACACAGAGAGATGATGACAATGATCTAAAAACACTTTTTCTATTGGAAAAGCTAGTGTCAAACTACATGTGCTCTATTAACACTATCAGCAAGCTACACCTGTACAGCACGCAGAACAGATGTGCTCCAGCCAGCAGTGCACCTGGCACTGAACAAAAGCATGTTTTTTTTCAACTGTACGGGGAGGCTCATAGGCCAAGATGGCCACATCAGCTAGACCACGCTTATTCACATCCCTGAACAACATACGCTGCTGATCAGTGGAGATCTGCAGAATCGATGTGGTCAAAGATAACAGCCACATCGAAGTTCCTTGCTCTGCAGAGGAACCAAAATAACCAAATAACCAAAAGGGTTTTGGTTACAGTATTTGAAAAAACCCACTAAGAATGTGTGACAGTCATTGATCTTCCTACTATTCTGTGCTATGCAGAGATGACTGTAGTTTGTCTTTAAATTACTGAATGAGGATGAAAGCAAAACTAGCTCCAGCCATAAACCAGGTGGCCCTCTCCAAATCAAAGCAGATGCAACTAACAGAAAAGCTTGTGAGATGTCAGTTCTCATGACATCTACAACTGCAGTCTTGAATACCGCCTTTTATTTTCAGTTATGCCAAAGCGTCCTGAGCCTCATCTTCAGCACTCCCTATTAAATTGTGTCTATCTTCCAAGCAGTGAATGGGTAGCATGACAAAGTATTATAGTATTTATGATGTAAGGAAAGCGTCCCCAAGGCCTTGAAAGAGACACCTTAGCAGCTTGGTTTTGCCTGTCAGAACACAAATGCTAGTTTCCAAAGGTAAAAAAAAGTAAAGCTAAACCAATATTTAAATGCATACCAAAACACATGGACCTCTAGCCAAACTGCAATGTAATTCACTCTCTCATGGGAGTAAAACCAATTTCATGTATAGAAAATGTCTTTTCCTGGCTATGAAGTCAAGCCTAGAAGAATATTATGTACTGGCAATAGTCCCAGATTCACCTATGCCAAGTATTCACAAAGCGCAGCTTGAGGAGTTCTGAACCACAGCTCTTTACCTGTAAGCTTTATTCTTGCTTTTAGATGTGGCTGACTGAGATTAATTATTCTAACAGGACAGAACCCAAATTGACTATTCTTTTTGAACACTGAAATTAATTTCTAGTTTTGTTCCTCAGAGGCATTCTGTCCTCCCTACTTTATGTCGTCTTTGAAGTACCATCACACTGTTGCAACAGAAGAGGTCATTCTTCCCTGGAACACTGTGTCCTGTACAGAGCAGTCAATAAGAGCATAAGAACGACAGCAGTAGAGATTAAACTGCAGCTGTGTAAAATATTTCTTAACACTAAAAAGGCATGTCTTAAAAGGGTGTACTGTGCGATACAACTGAAAACTAGACGACCCCTAGCAAAATTTTTGATACTTTTCCAAATGTTAATTTAGTCTTTGAACTCATTCTTTGTTGCATCTAGCGTGGATCATCTTGCTATTCTGGAAGTTGCAGCAGAAACACGACAGGCATTTTGACGAATTTTCACTGTGCCTGTAGGCTCAGCTGAGAACGGGTACGGAATACTTTCAAATTGGTTGTAGTTAGGACTGATTAGACAAGAAAAGTGGGTAGTTAAGATGCCGCAGCATGAGCATCAAGCCTTTCATTTCCCTTTTTTTTTTTTTTTTTAAGTCTGCCAGACCAACTAGATTATTACCAAGGTTACCTGCAGCTACGCCCACAACAGCAATTCCCCAGTGGACTACAATACCATTGACTGCTCAAGGCAGAGATCATCTGCTGCTGCTGGCTCCCCTGCTGCTGAACAAGTCTCCATTCTGGCAGATGCTTCTGCTTTTCACAAGCCACTGACAGTCTAATGGCCCCATTTCTTCTACCTCCTGGGACCCCCGACCATCTGCTTCTTTCAGGGGAAGCTGGGGGAACCACATACACAATAACTACCCTTTTCTTTCCAGTTCTTCCTTCTTGACACACCAGAGCGACTGAACAAAGCAGACACCCTACAAAGCTGCATGGTTCTAAAACAACTTACTAGTCTATCAATCTTTGAAAGAGACTATCATCATGTACTGCCACGTGGCTTCCAAATATATCCAGGTGTTTCTAGAACAACAGAACAAAATGATTAAAAGATTTCTGGATGGTCTCAGTCTTCTTTTGCAAGACATCGCTGCTGTTCCTTAAAGGATAAAAAAACGCATAGCTCCTGCCAGTAATTTTTGTCTCTCTGGTTAGAACCCTTATCCTTACATTTTTATGTTTCAGAACAAAGAGAAAATAAAAGATGCACACTACAACTAGAAAACATTCTAAAACCAAAATAAAATCACAGAATTTCATCCAAGAAATGTGTGAATTTGGCTTAATGACCACTAGTGGTTCTCTTTGGCCCATGAGCAAATTTTCACCCAAACTCCACCATCCTGCAGCCATTCACCAGCAGATGGTAGCAGCCTGCTTGTCACTTGTAAAGGAATTATAGCATTCTGAGCCAGGGAAACAGCACTGAAGCTCTCATGGGAAGAGAAATTCCTTTTGCTCAGTAAGCAGCCTGCTTAACCTCCCCTGCTTGAAAGAGCTGAAGGCTGGTACTTGGAGTGTGCTCCCAATGGGAGGTGCCAATGGATAGTAATCATTGCCAGGCATCTAATCAACTCCTGGCTTAAATTAAAAAAGAAAAAAAAAAGGGGAAAAAAAAAAAAGCAGAGGGAAAAGAAGAAAAAAAAAAAGACCACACAGCGAAGATTGATTCAGAGGTCCTATCTCCACAATTCATCTCTGGCCACAAGGCACATATATCTCACTTAGAATAGGCTGGAGAGACTGAAAAGTGCCATTTAGAAGAGACACTCCATCCCTTGAACTAAATTATCAATAGTATTAAGGCCAGATACATTGTCTCTACCTCTCCACGCTATTAGCAGCCCATCTCTTTCTCGCTACAGCTCATCATTCTCTGTCTACCGAAATGAAGTAACACAAAACCTGGAAGTGTGAACAGTTGGGGGACAGCTACCACCCAGCAGCAGCAGAGCTGTTCCAATTCATTCAAAGTACTAAAAAATCCACTAGCTGTATTTCTCCTGCTTTAAGGTGGTTTTTTTTTCCCCCCTCTGCAATTTGTATTCCTTAATTACTACAAGAGTAAACTCTTCTGAGACCATGCTGCTCTAAATGCAATAAATAGGGGTGTAGGTTTTGGGTACCTTTTTTTGCCTCCCTCAGATTTGTACCCAGCTCCACATAGGTGTTAGAACATAAACATGTCCTGAGCTACTTACCTTTCTCCTCCCAACCAAGCGCAAGCTCTTAGGCTGGTGAAAAGAAGTACCCCAAGCTGCGCTGCTCAAGTAAAACACACACCCTAATTTTTCTCTTTGGCTGTGCAGACAGGACTAACAGAGGTAATGTCTTTGTGTAAGAGTACTGCAATCCCACAGTGGACAGGGTTTTGCTGGTGGTAGGACAGGAGCTGCTGGACTAGCCTTTCCAACATATTCTAGGGGAACCGCTACTTAGAAGCAGAAATTAATTGCTTCTGACTAAGACATTTTCAGATGATTTCTCCACTATCTTTCCTGTGGAACAATTACCAAAGCAGTTTAAGCAAGGACACTCACAACAGATGCAACTGTATCATATTTTCTACTGTCTATAATTTAAAGAGTCTTTTCTTGCTCATTGGTTGCTTCTTTCGGTTTGCTCACCTGCGCCCCACATTCAGGCCTCATTCTAACTTCCTCTCTTCCAAGCACCAGTTTTCCCTTTGCTCTCTGTTTTCTTCCCTTTTCCTTTGCTTTCTAGGTATCTCCTTGTTTTGCCCCTTCTTGCATACTAGTGTCAATAATGCATAAACAGAATAAAATGGAAAGCAACAACTGAAGGTTACCAAAAAAGGAAAGCAAGCAAAAAAAAAAAAAAGAAATATATGTGGAATTAATTATACAGGTACTTGTCTTCACTTTACATGTTGTATGCATTTTTCATACTCTCTCCTTCGTCTGTTTAAATTATAAGCTTTTAGGAAAATAATTGCTTCTGTATAATTGCACTGCACGAATGCAGATGTAAGATAATGAGGATTTTAGAGTCAGCTGCAATATTAGGAAGGAGAGCCTTCTGACTATTTCTGATTAAACAGTTGGCAGGCTAGGCAGAGGCTCAGATTTAATATCCAGGCAAAAGGGCAACAGAAGCAGCAGGCAGCCACATTCTCTTTCCTGGAAAGTGGAATACAGAGAGAGAACTTACTCCAACAAGCTACAAGGAAAACAAACAAAAAAAAAAATAGTTGTACTGTTTACTGTAGGAGAAAGGAGTAAGTGATTTTGGAATACTGCTGCAAAAAGCAATTGAGATGAAAAAAGAGAGTGTGGACAGATATTTTTAGGAAATTGGAGAGGAAAACATCATTTTTACTCTGATGTGCAGATATTGGTTAATGAAAAAATTTGCTTATGTGACTGGGGCTAGAGATAACCAGTACTTAAGGACACAGAATTATTAGCTTCCATGTCCTGTCAAACAAGTTCTCCAAAAACTAGACACAGAATATCAGGGAAATGAACCCCACAATTAAACAGAAAAAAATCCTTTAAACTTGCACTATTAAAAGGTATCTCCTGCCAGTGATGGTACGCTCCTGTAGCAAGCAAAACAAGAAATAATAAAGGAAAATAGTCACTGAAGTAAAACTGGGCAGCTATCTTCAAGAATCCAAGGATAAATTTAGATTCCGAGATTTCAGCACACAGACAAATCAATGATCTGGAAGATGCTGTACTAATAAAGCTGCATTAGGAAACACAGTAAAAAGTCGGAACTGCAGTGCTGCACGGGCTGCTGAAGCACAAAAGGAAGCTGCAGCTCAAAATGGATGGCATGGAAAAAAAAAAGAAATACAAGAACTGAAAAATATCTTAAAAAAGGGAAATCTTATTCAATACATACAAAACTGATTAAAATAGAACAGAAGCACTTGAAATGAAGAACACAGCATTCTATTTACTTCAACCTAAAGGAAAAAGAGAAAGTAACAAGAACTGAAATAAACGGTTAGTTCTGATAAGGAATGGTTGCCAGCAAAAATTTCTAAGGTCCTATTGCAGATGTTTAAGCTATTCAACTGTACTAACAGACTCTCAAAAATAGGGGTGAACAAAAAGGTATGAAAACTTGCAAAGTTTGCAGAATTATCCAAGGTAGTCAGAACTCAAATGGATGGTAAAGAGCTGCAAAAAGATCTTACAATCTCTCATCTCAAAATGGAGATGAAAATTAATGTTGCTAAGTACAAAGTGATACACACGGGGAAAATATTTTCACCTATACATATACATGATGACAGATTCTAAATTAGCTTTTACTACTCATGGGAAGGTATTAGTAGTCATCCTGGACAGAAAACATCATGCAGTCCCTGCAACCACAAAAAAGGACAGCCAGAACATAAGAAGTTACTAGGAAAAGAATCGATAATGAAACCCAAATCTTCATTATGTATTCCTTTTGTAGTCATCTTGAATATTGTGTGTGGTTCTGGTCATTCCATCAATAAAGGTATACAACAGATCAGGAAAAAAGACCACAAACAGACCAACCGCAGATATAACTAGGACCATAAAGAGCTTCCATATGAGAAAAGACTAAATCTTTTGGAAAAGAGGCAGCCGAAGGGGGACTGAGATCTACAAAATCAAATACAGTGTGCATAAGCACATGATTCTTAGCCATTTCCAAGGAGGGAGAGTAAATAATAGGTTTAAATTTAAAATAAATCTGCTTTTTTCACACAACAAATAATTAAACTGTTAAAACTCTCTGCTAAAGAATGCTACACTGGCCAAAAGATAAGCGAGTTCAAAAACAGATTAGACAAATTCATCAAGGACAGGTATGCCACTGTCTGTTGAGCACAGGGATCCAAAAGACACTACCCTAAAGCTGTGACTGATGAAAGCAGGGAGAAAATACGCAAGTGGCACTATCTACATGTCTGGTTTACTACACACCTCTGAAGATAACTGCTCTGGGCCGTCGCTGGAGATGGGACACCACAACAAAACACATTTCTGCACCTGCCTGGAATGGCAGTTCTTTTGCAGACCAAGAGATTTGAATGTGACCAACAACAAAACCCCATGATTATTAAAAAAAGAACACAGGCACCCAGAAATTACACTGTTAGGTTACAAGTTTTTAAGACTCTTCAGTCTTACCCTCTGTAACAGGAAGGCTAAGCACTGTAACACTATATAAAAGGGTTGAAATTTGATCTAAGCGATAAATTCATGTTCATGACTCCATACATGCCTACGTGTTTTGTTCATTCTGTGGAGTGATCAAAGGCTTAAATGTGTATGAACATACTCTAGGAGCCGAGACTGGTGAAAAGCTGAGAAAGTCCTGGAGGAGGATGAACCCTCCCCGCCTTTCACACAATGGAAGGAGAAAAAAATCCCAAATGAAATAAGGCGCAAGCATAACTGAACCAGAATAGAGGTTAGATACCTCAAGAGTAAATCAATGGTTAACTAAAACAGATTTAGCAAAACTGACAAAAAATAGTAACTTTAAATGGTAATGAAAAAGTATGTTTTCTTTCAAATTAAGCAGGCTAAGTACACGCCTTTGTAGCCATTTCATATTTTAAAAGGAATATTAAAATAATACATAGACCACCAAGTCCAAGAAGACAAGAAATGCATAAATCTTGTTTCTTTTGATGCAAGAGCCACCCTGAATGAAAGAAACATTGCAGACAACCACTTCCAAGTAAAGGGATTTGAATTTGCTAAAGCATGCAAGTCTAGCAGAAAAAATTATACAGTTTATGTTATCTGGGCTATTCATTTGGGGAATTAAACTTGCAACAATAAGTGTAATTTAGTTACAAAAAGGTCCGAAAGATAGAAGAGGGAAGAAAAGAGGGAAAAGAATTAAAAGAGGGAAGAAAAATTCAAATTTTCAAGTGCTGATTATGTGATAGGGACATACAGAGTTGTGGGAACAGCATAGTCAGCAAGAGGGAGCATTTAGTCCAGTCGGGATTTTCTGCCAGTACTAGATTTCCTTTCCAACCGTCTTGGGTACCGATTACAGGAAATACCCAAATATATGGTGAATATCTACTTCGCAAAAGGTCTCCTGAGTGCAGTATAAAACAAAAGTATGCCTTAAAACAAAGCAACTTCACCGCCATAAGGCAAGGAGTTATAGAATAAAATAAATAATTACCAAAATCCCTCCCCTGTAAAGCAATACTTTTGAATATAACTGACTGGAGTGACCTAAAAAAAGGAAGAAACTGACATAAACAAGAAAATGCAATAAACTCAAGGAATTTGTTTTCAAGAGGCAAACTGCATTATGGAATCTGTTTTTCTCTAGTTAAAAAAAAAGAAGAAAATACTTAGCATTTACTAAAGGCTCAAAGAAAAAATATGTCTAGTTCACTAAGGACAAAACCACTATATTATTAAGGTAGTGGATTCGACAGAAACAAAACCTTTGTAAAGGTTTAAAAATAAGGAAATGCTTTTCAGCAAGGCAAACTGTAAACGGAAAAGATTTTGACAAGATATTAAATACCTAAGCAGCCTGGCAGGAAGACGGGCGCAGCACCAATCCACCCCTGCCAACAACTCGAGAGACTTGTAACATTGGACAGAAATAAACCATTTGTCATTATTTGTAATAATCTGTGCAAGCCTTCATCATAAACAGAGCCCCACTGTGCAAGACACTTCAGTAACACAGAACAAAACGTTGGTGGATGCAAAGGGATGAAACAGGAATGGTGAGACCGAGCCAGCAGCGTTGGGCAGAGTCCATCACAGCAGCAGGCTGAACACATCCAATTGTTCAGCAGAAAACACGGACAAGGAAGGCTTTGAAGAAATTCGTGAAGGAAAACAAAGGTAAACGTGCAGGGTTTTAAAAGGGAAGCACTTCATTTAGGAAATGATACAGTTTGCCAGGATGCATTGATTGGAAGTAGATCATAAATTCTTGAAAGAAGAAGAAGAAGCAGGGTGAAGGCAGATAAAAAATGACAAGTAACTGCTGTTGAGGCATAAGAAAAGAGGAAGTCAGAAGCTGAACATGAAAGAAGCAGATATATGAAAATGATAGTTTAGAAATACTATTTAATCAAAATATACTCCACTGCAAGTAAGGATAGGTGAAAAAGGTACAACGCTCCTCTTACTGGACAACTGGTCTCTGTGGAAAAATAAAAATACTACTCAATGCTGCTAAAGAGAGAATGATGAGAAGACAACAGCTCCTCCAGAAGGCCGCTGAAGCAGTAGCTGGTGGCAGAGCCAGAATAAGTATCAACAAAGTGCACACAAGTATTCCTGAGGTCACTCGTGGCTGCTGCTACCACCCAGGAAAAGCAGCTGAAGATGAGCAACACTAGCAGATCAAATGAATCCAACAGAAGAGGGAAAGGCGCAATGCTTGCAGAAGGAGAAACGTCTGAGAGTCAGAACACCTCTCTAGTGATATGCCATCAAGTAACAGATCACTATTACAAAAAATATAATTTAAAAGATGATACAAACTCATGAGCTACAGCAAAAAATAATCACAGTTGAGGAAAAATAAACAAATCAGTAACACGCATTGATGAAATTACCTCAGACACAGAAGAGGTGCTCTATGTAAAATAATGTTTGCTGGCCAAAAATCCGAATGGGTTCAAAGACGCATATGTTATTTCACTATTCAATAATCATCAGGAAAAAAACTACAAATCATAATGATATATATGCTGCCTAAACTGCTCATTACAATAATAACTACTTTTCATGAATTCTAAACTGAATTTATTCAAAAATATCTATGGTCAGTAGGCTTGCCAGAGACACACAACACAGGAAAACTTCGTATGAGCTAGCAGCAGTTTAGAAGTGGCAGCAAATATAAATAGCAGGAGAAGTCCAAGGCCGGATGGCATTCCAGCTGGATATTACAAAGCAGCTGAGGTAGAATCAGTAGTTTCCTTAAAGGACAGACTTAATATTGTTCTCCTGAGGAAGGAACTTCCTCCATCTAAGGATTAAGGAGCTGTGTGGTTCTCCCCAGATCTGAAAGGAAAAAAAACTAATGAAGATCTTTCAGGCTCAGAACACTGCTGAATCGTGGTAAAGACAATAATATTATCTAACTATGTGCAAGCCACATCTTCACTTTTTATAAACCTAGATCAACCTATACTAAGATAAAAAGGACTGGTATGAGCCATAGACTACTAGAAATAAGTCACTGCACAAGACCAAAGACAAATTTCAATCTTTTTTTATCTGAGGCAGAAATTGAAAGATACAGGCACTTCTGTTTTGTTTTTCATCAATTTTACACAGGCACACCCTCTTCTCACTTCTTATTCCTCCATCTTCTGATGGCTGTAGCCCAAAATCAGAAGTGTAAGTCAGCAGTAAAGCCTTCTTTGTTAAGACAGCTTCAGAGACTCAGAACAGAAAATTCTTCTTTTGGCAATACCCTTGAAACTATTTGTCCAGAAAACTTAATTTATTGGTAACTATTCAAAACTCCTTTTCCACAGGAACTGCCTCTGCCGATTTCTTCTTAGAGAAATAGCACCATGTGGCATCACTAAAGAATCCTTATTCTCCCCAATGATAATATGTGACACTTCAAAGGAGGAATAAGTAAGTACTGAAGTTAAGGCTGCATTAAACCCTCGTAAAATAATTTTATACAAATATAGTGTGGGTATTGGAATTTTTCTAATCTAACCTAAACAATTTTCTAAAACTAGCATCTAAAAAAAATTGTTGGTTTTCTGGAAAGCATTGGTTATGCATTGTGTCAACCTCGACATTTTAGTAACTAAATTTAACCTGGAGAGTTATTATCGCAGAAAACATTTAACAATTAAACATAGTAATTAATTTACATATGGTACCAGTACATTCAAGTTAGGATATTCAGCATTCTAACTTCCTACAAGAAAAGAGAAAGCTAACATCAGATGAACATGTAACAAAACATTTTTATTATCTTCTGTGGACCAGACTCTAAACGATACATGAAGTTTAAATTTAGCTTCCTCTCATTACATCTATGCAACTAAAGCAAGTAAACTTGCACCAGCTCCCTAATCTTCCAACTTAATCACAAACACCTGAGAATTTAAACACATGCTGTACTTTCAGTCTTCAAAGCATCCTACAAATTTGCCTTAATGGTCACAAAATAAGTGGTTTTAAAGCTTACTTTACAGAATAATTAACTCACTTATGAAAGGCCACGTAGGGAATTTTTGACAGGACAGGCACAAAGTCTGAGAAGTTCACAGCTCTCAAACCTGAACTCAAGTGCATGAAGTTGCCTTTCCCTCCCATCCGCACCCCCACACACCCCCCTTTTTTTCCCCCCCTCCTCTTTTAACTTTCACATTGAGCAGCAGTGTCCTTTACAGAAAGTCTCCATTTCAGAGATTCATGCCAGGACACCCTCCTCCTTTCTCCCCTCCCTTAGTAGTAAGTCTTTTATGATGCTGGATGGTCTCCTTTAATCATCAATGACTTTCTGAAACTTAGCAAGTGTGAGTTCTCAGTAAGAATAAAGAAGTCAGAGGTACAAGAAAAGCTGCAATTAACAGCAGTATAGTGCAAAGTACCAATAAAATCACATTTTGTGAAATGATAAACCATGAGAAAAAGAAACACACAGCTGAGTTAGAATTAAGGGACCTACGCATAAATCAAAAGAAAGAATGCACGGAGCTAGAAACGGGGGAAATCATTAGCAAGTGAAGACTACACAACCAGTTTTTAACAGCAGCCTTTAGTATTTTCCCAAACAGAAGGAAAGCTTAGGACACAGACAATTAGATGGTTCAGATAAGACTTAAGTGTGTCTACGCTACAATCGGTTGTGCAACCAGACCTCAGGAAGACATACACAATCTATTTTTACCACTTTTAGCCCAGGTACTGACGAACAGCGCAGCTGCAGCACCCAGAGCCCCGGTTGGGCTTTGCCACTCACCCTGGTCTTTGCGTCTAAGTAGGGTTGGTGTTTTACATAAAGTCTGACACTTATGTCTAGTATTACCAATAGTTCAGCAAGTCTGAAGACCACTTGCGTGGATCTACATGATTAAAGTCACACCCTGAGCACTGCCAGAATTCCTCAAAATGAACCGTAGCTATTTTAGTCCTTTTAACTGAAGAAAAATGCCTGCTTTAGGTTACTCTGGTTGGAAAATTAGGCCAGAGGAAGGGAGGGAGCATCCAATCCCTAGTGCTTCTAGATCATGGAATAATAGTAATAAAGAAAAATCTGTACCTTTCCGTATGTCTAGACAACTAGAGGGTTGCACTTTTTATGTCAAGTAATGAATGCTGCAGAGCTAGAAACATTCGAGAACCACCTTAGACAAATTTTAAAGTGTACCTTTTATTGCATTTATTGGTTTGTGTAATTAGTAATATTGTTCTGGAAAAACTTTTCTATCAGAAGTCGTGGTCCTGACCACTCCATTCACTTCCAGACCATTTTAAGACATTAGTTCGTACTTGTGCAACCTGCTGGCCTTCCCTCCTATTCCTAGGTGGGGCATTTTCCCTGTATCACTACTGACACTAAGAGTCAAGAAAGCTGGTCCAGCCAAAACCAGCTTGATAAAAATGAGGGGGGCGGGGGAGAATGTGCTGGTCAGATCAGCTGCCTGACTTGGTTCAGTCACAGCGCAGTTGTGCTGGCAGGAGAGGTGTGGGGGAGAATGGCTTCTAACAACCCTTAGCCTAGATTAAATTACCACCACATTTCACCTTCACAACAGACTCCTCAGTGGAGCAGAAGTGGTTTACAAGGGACAGTCTTTGCTCTTTTGTACCTTTCACAGCAAAGGAGCCCTGACCTTTTGCTATATTCCTACCTTACACTACCCTCATCTTCTTCCACTTCCCCCAGCCCTTGCCCTGCACCCATCTTTCCCCTAATTTACTCCACTGTGGCACAAAGCTATCAAGGACTGCTATCACAGTAAAAATGGGAATATCATCAAGTTCAGGGGGGGATTCTGGGAAGGAAAAAAAAAAAAAAAAAGAGTTCTAGTTGTGGCAAAGAGCGGAATCAGACTTTGAAAACCATCATTACTGTGAGAGCAACTCAGAACCTTCAAAGGGCCCTTTGAGGAAGATGATTATTTTTGAGAACTTCCTACCCGAGGGCTAATCCACAGCCAGTCTCTGTGCCCTATGCCCAGGCTGTGCTGGTTTGGCCTTTTGCTCCATTTCCTGCTCCTGTCTCCCCCTCTGGCTCACCACTGCAGCAGCAGTGAGCTGCTGAGGGCAAGTAACATCAGAATTCCCATCCCCATACTCCCCAAACAACTCTGTGCCCACTTCTCCAGCTACATGCCTTCTCAACGTGGCTCAAGCCACTTATGCTCGCCCATAGCTTTAGCAATACAAGACTGCTGTTAAATGCTAATTGCTTACTAATGAAAACTAATCATCATGCAATTAAACTTTAATCACTAAGCAGCTGGCTGAGATCCAATCCATAACAATGAAGGTTCATTAATAACTTTTTTCCAAAGTACTCTATCCGTGAAGACTATCCTATACTTCACACAGAGTCCAGCTAAGAGTATGAAATTGTTTGAAAAGTATTTTCCTCTGTCAAGAAAGAAAGAAAAACTACCCAGACCACAATACTAAGCATAGCATAGTTTAGCTGAAAAGGATGGTTTTAAGATTCAGGGAACCCAAACTCTCTTCCTAACTTCTTCTATAACCTCAGGCAAAGTGTGTAGCACAAACAGAACCTCTTTTCTCCAAACCTTGTATCTGCAGAGTATCATTCTTCAAGGCAAAAAACCTGAGTTTTAATTTGGCTGTAGTTTCTAAAATTATTACATGAATACTCATCGTATTTCAGTTTTATTTTTACTCATTTTTCTAAATCTAGGGAAATTAATCTAACCTCTCAGAACATATTTCTCTAATTAAAAAAAGATATTGGGGTTATATAACTTGGTGTATAATGGGCAGACAGATGCAAATTTACTTTCAAAAGAAATAAGTTCAAAAAGTGCTTTCTATACTGTGTTTAGAAAAAAAAACACCACCTCACACCAGCATCAGTGTCTCAGTTTCGCCTGCATCATTCCTACCTCAGTCCGCCTACTGCACAAAGCACTATGCTTATGAACTTGCTTTGCATTGCATTGTTTGAAGAGCTTTCTTTTATTATGAATGGTAGAATGTTAGTATAGTTGAAGCACTATTTTTGCTTATTCAGTGATCAAAGAATTTGGAGTAATGTTTATTTTAAAAAGGCAGTTTCTCCATTTTATTTTATTTAGTGTCTTACAAGAGATAGACTATAATTCTAATAATCCATACAATATTATGTAACAGAAAGTAATGAATTCTTACCTCCATAAATTAACCTTTTATAAAACTGAACAAGCAAAGAAAGATTAACAAGTAATAATTTTTTCCAAAATCAGGGAAAATTAATTTTTAAGGTTTGCATTTTTGCCTAGTTGTAATCAAATACAGGCCATCTTAAACACAGAGGCATGGAGCAGAATAAACTTCTGAAGTTCTTGAATGTCCTTCAACACTTAGTAGCATTCTTCTAATGAAGTTAAGGGCACACAGCTCAAGTGACTATCATCTGGAAATAGTTTAAGTTAAAGAAGTCAGTTCAGTTTAAGTTAAAGAAGTCAGTTCAGTTTAAGTTAACAAAACACAAACAGCACAACAACCCTCCTCCCCAATTTTGGGGAATCTTAACAACCTTTTTGACAGCACAGCTTAAGAAGATTCAAGCTAAAATGACATTCTGGCATCCATAAATGGATTGTGTTCACTCAGTATTGAGAATTTAGCAAGAGTTTGGCATCTCTACAGTAACAAGCAACTTAAATCTTACAGAAAGGATTGTGTGAGCTTGTGGATAGCCAGACAAAAAGCTCTAAAGCTTTGTTTAGAAATCTCCTGCACAGAGAAGGCCCCATTCCCATTTGTAAGAGCTTCTTAGAAATTAAAGTTACTTAAATGTATTTTTAAACAAAAATTGTACATAGATTTCAAGGATCCCTGATGCTTTATTGAAAGGCCACAACTGTGGAATGAGCAAGCTCTTTTTTACACACAAGTTTCCAGTGCTCCTGGCTACAACTAACGTAAGTGGTTAAACATCCTATTCTTTCCCAGCACTCTATTGTCAGTAAATCTATTTTCCGCTTTTCTCAGTCCACACGCTAGACAAACAGTAAAATATAAAACCACATGTAAGCACAGACATAATGCTCATACTTCGGGATAAACTAATGGCAAAGGAGCCTGCTAATAAAAATGCACAGAAATTACTTCCCCTTCATCTTCTCTCTGCCCCTATACAAAAGGGTCAATACTGGAGAAGTCTCTTTTTTCCCCAATATCATCTTTATGTTTGAGACCTCAACTAAACTGTATTTTCTGCCATCTACAATCCATGATCACCACCATACTACACCAGTTTTACCTGGTTTCTACTCACAATAAAGCCAGCTTCGTCTCACTAACATAAATTAGTGGCTTCCAGTCACTCAAGATACTGAAATATATGCATTAGAAATGTAGATGTGGATTCTGTCTACTCATCTTTTCAGCATTTGAGGCTTGTGATACCAATATACAGAGGTCCTGTGCGCTACAAAGTGCTGTAGCG
Organism: Chionis minor; assembly: GCA_013398295.1. Classification (NCBI taxonomy): domain Eukaryota; kingdom Metazoa; phylum Chordata; class Aves; order Charadriiformes; family Chionidae; genus Chionis; species Chionis minor. The sequence goes on from VZSF01000232.1 coordinate 27,865, forward strand.
CTAGTCATTCACACTTCCAGGTCCCTACCAGAGGAAGGCAAGGAACCGGCATACAATGGGGGCTCCTACCAGGTTCTCATCTCTGTGGCAGCACACTCCGACAGACCAGGAGTCCTGACAGCACAGAGTTTCAAGTAGCGCAGCAGATGGCAATGCCCTGCTGAGAAAACCAAATCTGAAGTTCATTATTCAGCCTGTCTTTTTGGGATTTCTCCTCCACCCAAAATTTCATGCTTCCTTATTTTCGTAACACTGCGGAAGAATATTAAAGATGCTACCATTTCTGGAGGAATGAAAATGAGTGTTAAACTAATTGTATTAAGTACTGTTTTCAATAAAGAAAGAGCACATTTCCAGCTCAGGCAACTAGGTGTTTGGACAGAGTCTGTCAATGCAAACCAGGAACTCAACCACTTCAAGGATAATTGTAGAAGGTTCCTTGAGATTCTATGGCACTCCTCACTGAGGGGTTAAAGCATACTAAAAGCTGTTGCCAGAGATAAAAATAAGCAGACAATGTTGTCAATACACCCTTTTTTCAACCATTGCTAACAGGCAGGTTTTCAATTTGTTCCTGGTTTCCCTTTCCCCACAGTGAAAAATTAACAAGCTTCAGTGCCAGCTCTTCCTGCTCTGGAAATTTCTCCCTAGTATTACAGGTCTGGGTGTAAGAAACACAGGTTTTCCTTCCTGTGTTTGTCAGGCATGTGGTCTTTGAAGCAGCAGATTATTATTTCAGCTGAACCCTGACCTGAATGCAGAACTTCACTTGAGGGGCTTTTTGGAGAAAAGGAAAAAGAAAAAAAAAAAAGGGAAGAAAAAATATCAGGTTCTGCACATTTTTATTCTCTAAAAAGGATGATAATGAATAGAAGTCAGCACTTATCTCCCAAGACTTAGAAACAGTAGCACTGTGGGCCTAAAACACTTTCAAATGGTGGTGTCACCTGGGCACAATTTTGTGTTATGGCTAACGTGATCTAATGATTTTAACTACCCTTGGAAAGGGCCCTCCTTGTCAGACGCAGCAAACGTGGTTCAGAGAGCAAGCAGATTCAGATGGCTGATCTGGCACAAAGATCCCCCAGTCCAGGCTAGTCTTCTGATGGATTAGGTAGCTAAAAATCAACCCACTGTGCGAATACAGCTTGCAAAGAGGATAAAGTAGGATCACCCCTCTTGACAGCAACTCACTCCTAGCCTGGCTTAGGGAGAACAAAGCACACCTGTGCCAAATGAGACATTCAGAATAAACTGACACCTTCAGACTCACAGTGCTACGCTACTCAGGTTTCTGGGCCTAGAAACTGTTTTGCTTTGTTTTGCCAGAGGTAGTTAACCTTCCACAATTTTCTCAGTTCATACTGAGTCCCCAGCTTAGGCATTTGATTAGCCACACAGTTAGGAACCTTTAAAAGGCAATTACTTACAGCGTGTAAGAGCATTTTTGCTAGGCTTCGATTTCCCAAATCTGAGAATATAAATAGCTTAATTCCTAGCGATCCCTCTAGGTGCCTTTCTTTACCCAATTTACAGCTAGGATCCAGAATAGTAGAGGTAAACAAAAGAGAAGGGTTCTATGAAAGCAACAGAATAAACAAAATACTATAGCTAGACAACCCTTATTTCCTCTGTGGTACAGATTTCCACAGGTAAGATACTCTGGGAGATCAACTAGCAGGAGTCTTAAGTGGTCAAGGAAAGCTTTTCTGTGCGAAACCAGAAGTTGTTCTCTGTGAAATCTGGATAGCATACGTAAACCTGTCTCCAACCCTACAAACTAACAAAGGTATACTCAACATAAGCCAGAAGGCTACCGCTGCCTGGCAGTAATGAAAATTTCAAATATCTAAGTATCAATCTGCAAAGAAAGAGACATACATTTAGGTTCTGAACTTCTGTGAGCTCACATGTAGGTTTTTAAGAACTTTCTCCAAAGTCAGTCTGACATTCTCAACAGGCTTCTTAACAGTCCTAAAGCAGGTAGATTTCTCCTCTTCAGGTAAGCAGCAGGCTTTGAAAGATAATCCATGGAGAGTCAGACAGACAAAATTCCAGACTGGTGAGAGAAAGCCCAGAATCTCCTTCCATTATACTGTAGATGATGGGGAGATTTTACCCTTCACTGCTTGTTACCCTGAAGTTCTCCTGACTGAAACCCAAGCTGATCCTTTCAATAAGAAGCAACAAAGGAAACAGGTTCCTAGGACTTCTTTCCATGTATACGGATTAAAAGATTTCTCAAGCTGGGAACGACGCAGAGATTGATGAGAAAAGCATTAAATTCTTCAGACCTTTTAAAAAAGATCTTTAAAAGGGGGATAAACAAGTTTTCCTTTCACAGAGCACTGTCAGCAGAAACAAGAGCTAGATTTACCCTCAGCAAGGTCAATTCTGTCAGGGGAGAGAAGGGAGAAAGACAAAAACAAACCCCCAAGCCCCCAAAAAGCCAGAAGTAATATCTGTGCTAGGCCAGAGTCTCTGCCCTGGAAAAAAAGTGTTTTATAAAAAAAATTTCCAAGAAATAACCTATCACCTCCTAGCAAACAGCTTTTTAGGAAACAATAGTAGAACTATCGTCTCAGATTCTGCATCTCAACCTAACACAAAGTATGTTCTCTGCATTGTTCTCCTCTTCAGTTACAGTGTCTTAAATTTAATACCAAGAATAAAGAGCATCAATTCTTTTGAACATTAAACCTGCTGACAACTACCAAAGTGACGTCATAATTTCGCCAGTTCCAAAGGTAACCAAGATTTCATCTTGCATGAAAATGAGTTTCTCGTGAATAGAAAAACAGTCAGAAGACAAACAACATAGGAAACTGTTTCCTTACAGGTATTTGCAGCAAACTGCAAGTTTTCCAAATCTATATATGCAAAGAAATGGTTGACACGACTGTAAGAGAGATCAAAAAATTTCCGAAGGAAGAATACGGATATATTTTCAAACCTGCTGCAGGAATACCTGCTGTAAGATTGCTAGTATCACAAGGCAACGATCTTACACCTAATCACCCATAATCTGCTTTACCTAGTCCAAAACTTGGCCACCTTTAATATTTGAAAGAAAGAATTCTATATGCAACAGGATCATCCAGCACTATTGAGATGGCATTTTTTCAGTTCAAGATTTCATAAGCCTTGGAAAAAAAAAATGTCCAACTGCAAGGCGGCCAGTTAGCACCCTTACTATGATTTAACAAGCAGTTTAAGAGAGAATGACAGACTACTTGGCAGGTAGGTCCATCTGCTGGAGTATCTACTTTGAATGTCAAAGTTTAAGCCATTCTGCACCTGAAGCAGCCCAATTAATATGATCAACTATTTACATTCTCAGACCCAAGAAGTGGGTGGCCTTTTCGCCTTCAAGAAAGGCAGATTCTTGTACTTTGGAACCAGCTGGATTGCTGCTTAGAAGATAACACACTCACACCAGTTTCAGTGTGGGATGACATCAGACTGTAAGGAAAGCTCAAATCTCAGGAGAGTCACTTCAAGTTTCGATAAACTTTTTTTACGATAGTACCTTGTCATCTCAAATTCTTCTAGAGCATCTGGTGCAAGTCGCTCTTTCAGCAACCTCACATACATTCTAAGCCTTCCTTGAGATTGGCTATGGGGCTGTTCTCAAGAAGTTGCATTAAGACAGACATTTATTCACGTAAGGAACAGAAAATACAGCAAGAAAAATGCTTCAGATTCCTTCCTGATTCTGGAAGGCAAACAAGAAACAGGTGTTTTGGGGGAAAAAAATCTCTAATAAAGCTTCCATGTGAGAAAAAGCATGTGAGTTTGTGTGCAAAGAAGAAATGCATGGCAGGTGACTTATGCCACTATCTCTACATCATGGTTCGATGGATTACAGCCTTGGACTAAAAGTTTAAATTTCTTTTCTATACTAGGATGCTGCATAAGTGACAACAATAGAGCCAGGTCTCCAAAGAAAATGTTTTAGCTCATTTAATGGTATGGATTCAGTTTAAATTTGATGCACATTTGCCCTTTGTGGGTATTACAAACAGTTTACACAGATTTTGAATTATGGCAATATTTCATTTGCACAGAATGCGTTACATACATGAATTATTCACTTCCAGACTCACAACCCCTTCATATGTCATAAACTAGTGTCTTTCGTACCCTAGCCCAAATTTAAGACCTAGATTCCTGCATGCTTTTGCACGTACTCTGTCTACTCTCTCCCGCTAGCAAGCAGCTACGTGGTTTGCACATCTGCTTTTCCAGGACACTAACACTGATGAACTGCATATCAGAGGGAACAAATACAAAACGCACTTGCAAAGCAAGGAGAGGTAAAGAAAGAACGTATGTAACAAGCACAGGAAATCATCTGTCTGAGCCAGAAGGCTATCCTCAGGCAGCAGGGCAGAAGAGTCTAGTTCAACAGAGCCTTTCCACTGCCTGGGGATGGCTCCTGGCAGCTACACCTCTGAACACCCTGACTGCCATCTTCATGTTGCACACAACCCACTCCTAACTGAAGAAAGGAGGATATCCTGTTTCCAGAGAAGAGTACAGCACTACAGTTTTCTACAATAGGATAAAAAGGGTTGAGGAAAAAATAATGCTAGGAGAAAACCTATTCCATCATTTGTGACAGAGGTGAAAGAGAAAGATGGATTACTCTTATGGATGTAATGCAGAAGAGCCCAGCATTCAGCTAAGATGCCTGTTACTGTGTTTGTGTAAGATATAACAAAACAAAGCACTCACAAGAAAATGGTGCCTGCCTCTGAAAGTTCAGGGTCTTGTAACTAGATTAAAACTGGACCCAGACAGAACAGTGGAGAACACTGAAAGGCTACATATTACTTCTCATACATAGAAAGCAAGCAGTATTTCTTACGGCTTTAAACAGGAAAGATTAGGAAGAAATAATTTTAACATCAAACGAGGAGATCGTGAATCTGAGGGACAAACCAGAACAAGATGGCAGACAATGGATTAAGTATGATGTAGACTAAAAGCCACATTTTGAAGTGAGAATTCAAGAACAATTTTTATGTTGTGGCAGAAGAACATGAACCTGGAGCAAAAAAGCAGCTCTACAAGACTCTGGAAAAAAAAGGACCGGGTAACTGAAAGCTACCCAAAGGCATGGTAGTCCAGGATAAAGTGAAGGAAACCACAAGCAGAACTTCAGTGAACCCCACACAAAAACCTGGGAAGTAATGAACAACAGCCTCTGCAAAAAGTAGTGGAAAGAAAGGCGGTAATCAAAAGAGGACACAGACGGAAAACAACGGTGGAGCAACACTTCAAGAGCAGCACTGCTGATAGTGACAAATGTAGCTGACAGGGAAAGGACAATGGAAAAGTATTGGATCTGAACCTTAGCTAGGAAAGGATCACCGTAAACACTCATTACAATTGTAGTAGAGCACAACTGAAGCTGCAGTGGAGGACAAGAGCCCTGGACAACACACTCAAAGAACTTCCAGAGGAAAAAAGAGAAAGGAAATTAAGAGGTAGTTGCAAAGGCAAGAGAGGCCACACGCATTTTGAACACTTGTTTTGTATTTTAAAAAAAAAAAAAAAGCGCAAAATGCTCATATCTACAGATACAATGAGGGGAAAAAAAAACCTAGGAGTTGAGCAAGTGATTAAAGGAAAGAGGTAGAAAGGACACAAGGTTTAAGGGACATAAGGAGATAGTCTTGTATGGTGCCATAAGGGCAGATGAAAGGGTTAAGAAGAGGAGGAAAAAAAAGTCTTTTTATGACGAGATGATCATAACTGTTAGAGGAAAGCGATAAAGGGTAAGCCAAAGTGTATTCAGTCAGAAAGTCATCAAGATCCCATGCAGAGAAAGAGCTAGATGTCAAACATGCAAAACACATAGAAAACCATTGTGGATAATGGGCTACTATTTGTCAAGTTTGACTAAAGCCTATCAGTGTAGCATGTTTCTGATGGACATACCCACTTTGCGAGTACAGGGAAACAAAAAGGATTGCTGGAGGACAACTCAAGTGGTTCAAGAACATGCACAGAAAGAATTTGCTATTGGGAGAACAAAGATCATAAATGAAAGACAGACCCTCAAAACGGGAAAAAGGGAAAAATCAGGCTAGAGTGATCCAAATTCAAAATACTAGTGAACTACAAGATATATGAAAGCACAGCCGCATTGCAAGTACAATCCAAATAGTGATGGAGATCCCGAAAGAAACGTTGCAATTATCAGAGATAAGAAATTCAGCAGTTGCATCAGAACAAGCATGCAGGCATGGCTTGATGAAAACCAAATGAAATTAACTGACTTTGTTTAATGAGAGGCTGGAAAAAAAGAATGCAGGCCAAATCAAGTTAGGGCAAAGAAGCATGTAATTACTGTCAAAGAACAGTGAGTGAAAACGGAGAATAAGACAGGAATCAAACCTGAAGGCTCATGGGGAGGAAAAGAGCACACTGTATGTAACAGTACAGAGCAAAGAGAAGATAAAAACTGGATCCCAACACTCTTCAGAAAAGACAGAATCTGAAGGCAACAGGAAAAGGTAGACTAGTGCCTCTTCCATGGTCTGGCCCAGGACAGAAAGCGTAATGCAGAAGGTAACCATAAATAAAGGGATGCAGCATACTGATGACGGCAAAGAAAGCCACATTAACTGTGGTTTTAAAGTGTCAGCTTACATCTCAGAAAATCAAGAATAGCGAGTGTTTTCATCCACAACCAGGTGGTTGTGAATAAAGTTCTCCCTTTGTCCCTGCTTTAATTTTACATATTTCTTCTCCCTCATTGTATACTCGCACTTTTGGAGAAAGTCAATTATCAGTATGACTTGTAGGGCAATTTGTAGTGAATTCATCAATACTAAACCCATCTACGTTCCATTTAAAGCTTACAGACTGCAGTTCTACTCTATCCACCTTATTTTTTAAGGACTGCAAATCCTCCTGAAGTTGTGTAATATGTATTACAACCACAGAATAACTTACGTTCGAAGGGAACCCCGCTGAGGGGGGGTCAAAGCAAAGCCAACTTTGAAGCTAGATCCAACTTCAGAGGTTAAGTGGATAGCTTAGGGCCTTGCTCAGTCACATTTGAGCTTCTCCAAGAACAGATATTCCACAGCTTCTCTGCCATTCCCCCCTCCCTCAATCCAACGTTTCACCACCCTCACTGTGAAATTTTTTGCCTAATACTGAATTGGAATTTTCTTTGTTGCAATTTCTGTCTTCTGCCACTTGTCCTTTCACTGTATGACTCCAAGAAGAGCCCTAGAGAATATTTCTAAAATGACAGAATAAGGAGGAGAAAAAAAATAGCACTGTAGTAACAAGAAAGTCTTTGGACATCCAGAACTTGTAGTAGGTAATGAGCATCCAGCTTTCTGATGCCTGAAAAATCTGTCTGATCAGGTGTGGCAGAGATCTAAATGAGGCCATCAAAAGGACATCACTAGAGATTTAACATGAAAGATGATTGCTTAAGACATGAGAGAAGAACAAGGAAAAGTGGTATTCCAAATGGTATACATATTGCAAATGAAAACAAATCATTTTGTATAGCAAGGTTAGGTACTCACCATCTCTCTTGCGATCTCCACAGCTTCCTGCAGCCCATAGAGCCTGCCACAGACCAGGTAGATCCCATTGGCCCAGAGAATACAACCCTCATGGACCCAAAATTCATTGCTGTCAAGAGGTAGTTCAGGAATTTGTAACTCCAGCTCAGTGCCACCTTCTGAAGTGGGCATAGAGGGTTTTGAGTCCAAAGGAGTCTTTTCACCACCACTGCCACTGTCAGTGGTTGCCTTTTTACAAGAAGCTCCCCTTGAAAGTGACCGAGAGGCTCCACTACAGTCCTCAGAGCGGTGCCGCCTCTTAAAGCGGGGATGAGCAGCTAGGCTTCTTTGTTCCTTCTGTTGTTGCTGTTCCTCCTCCTCTTCTGTATCTGTCTTGGAACCATTAGAAGCACTTTTGTGCCGTACCTTGACCTTGCTCTGCATTTCTGTGGCCCTCTTTGGAGGCGGGTTCTTGGGCAAGGTGGCTGCGTAATCCTGGGGGTAGAAAGGACCAAAGAGGTCACCCATATTACGATAGCTGGCCCATTTGCCACACAGGCAGCAAACCAGATGCCCTAAGACAGAAGACTCTGTTACTACAGGGCCCTGCAGCATGAAAGTTGAGGTCGGCAGCACTTTGCTCTCCGCATTGCTGGGAGGGGGCGTTGAAGACCTCTGTCCTTTCCGACCCCTCACCAATTTGTTCTGCTCCTCTTCCTCCGCATTAATGATTGTGCACACAGCGCCTAATTCACACTTGTTTACCACATGAATATAAGGGAAAAAGGACTTATTCTTGGAGTCAGTTTTATCTACAGACTGGGTAGCATATTTAAGCTTGATCTCTGGTTCTTGAGGCTCCACAATCGGAGCAGCCCGTCTAGGCTTCCGCTTCCGTGGCTGTGCTGCAGGTTTTCGCCTCTCCCTCCTTTGCCTCTTCGGCTTTGGCTCACCACCACCGACCCCTTCTGAACACTGCGAAGGTACTGGTGGGGGTGGCGGGGGCGGTGGCAGTTGCTGCTGTTGCTGCTGCTGTTGCTGCTTCTTCTGCTTGTTCACGCTCCCAATTGGCCTCCCCTTTTTCTTTCCAGAGGGAAAATATCCCTTCGGAGGGAAACCATCTGGCTTGGGTGAAATGTTTGTCACATCTCCGTCTTTTTCCTCAGACTTTGGGTTTGGTTCGGAAGTAAACACACTGGAAGGGGAAATTGTTTTTGAGTCTGAAAAGGTCAGAGTACCAGCTCCACTCACAGATCCATCAGACCTTCCCTGACCACCCGACTTCTGAGGTGGTGGTGGTGCTGCACTGGATCCTGCTCCTTCTTTACCAACACCAGCAGTTTCAGGGATCTCTTTCTTGGTTTTATCATCCTCACTGCTTTGCCACTCTTCTGAAGATCTTGGAAGAGTTATGTCACCAGCTGTATCCTGGCTTGCTGGCCCCACTTGATCTGACATATCTCCTTTTCTCTTCTCAGCCTCTGGTCCATGTCCAGCCACGTTTCCTCCTTCAGGTCCACTCTTAAGGGACAGGATATCATCAAGAGTGACAGTATCTGCACCAGTTTCAGTACTGTTGGCAGAAACACTTCTCCTAATATTGGGAGATGTAATTTTTTGAACAATAGCTTCCAGTTTTAATCCTCGCCCCTTTCTTGGGGGCAATATTTTGGTCTTAGCCGGGCTTGTGAGGGAAACAGCCGGGCAATTCCTATTATCAGGACTTGGCAGGTCCTTGAAGGAATCTCCCTTTCCAACTGACTTGCCAACATCTTGGCTTTGAGATGAATGGGCATAGGAGTTGTATGTTTTATCCGCTCCTTCTTTTGCTGAAGTCATCAGTCGCCCTTTATCTTCACTGCCACTGTTCTTCATATCCTGTGGCTGTCTCTTGGTAGGGATAGGCGAGATGAAAGAACGGACTCTCCTCCTCATAATTAATGGATTTTGAGGAGACTGGTCTTCCTGGCCAGGGAGCCTGAGCATGGCATTACTAGGCTTGGGCAAATCTGTAGATTCTTCTCGTCGATGCCCATCACTTTCTTGAGGGCAAAATCTCTTTTGGTTGGCTGCTCCAAGAGGGCCACTGCTTTTGGCAGGAGAAGTTTGCCGAGAGAGGTCCCAACCAGATTCATGATGCTGCAACTTCTGGTTGCTGTGTTTCAGTTCAGTGCATTTGCTCTGAGTACTGTCACTCCCCATAACGCAGCGCCCAGCTTCCTGGCTTCCAGTATCGTGGTAAGAGCTACCTTGAAGGTACATCATTCCATCCTTGTCATTTTTTAAGGGACTCCTTACTCTTTCTAGAAACTGCTGTTGTCTTGGGCTCTTCCTTGCTCCTTCCTGCCTGTGCTGAGCTGCAGCAATGACACCCTGAGCAGTGCTGCTTGCCCAATCTTTGTATTCTTCTTGCTGTTGCTGGTATATCTGTCTCTTGTAATGATACTGGGAATTTAAACTCTGGTTAGGGTCACCAAAAGCATGAGGCCTAGCATTTGCGTGATACGCTGAAGCCAAAGACGGGCCTTCTGAATTCTGAGGATAAGCAGAATGCAAGGAACCTCTGCTAACTCTTTCAGATAGTGTCATGTGTGGGTTCATGTGATGCAGATCTGTCCCTGGGCCTCTGCTTCTGCCTGGTGACATCTTCAGCTTATCAGCAAGATCCTGAAATTGAGAAGGTGATTTACCCCTGCTGCTTCCAGTTCTGCCAGGTGCTCGTCTCATCTGCGTTGACCTGCTGTCCTGCTGGGGAATGTAGTCTGGAGCAGCATCGGAGACTGCAGCTCCAGGGCTAGCATTGCCTCGGAAAGATTCATGCTTGATGCCAGCAGGATGACAATGGTCTCCTGTTTTTTTATTATTGAGACTAGCTGAGCTCTTTGACTGTTCAAAGTCTTCTTCTTTTATTTGCCCACTGTGAGCTTTCATCTTTGTTTCCATGGATACTAAACCACCAGGGAGTATTACTGACTGGCTCAAACCAGGGGCAAGACGTTCACTCCTTCCACTTCTGGCCTCAGGACCCATGTGCCCCATTGGGTGAGGGCCAGGATCTCTGACAAGTTGCCTTAATGGAGATATGTCACAGATCACTGATCTCCTCTCTGAGAGCGCTCCCCCTTCATGGGCTGAAGACTGAGACTCCACATCAAACTTTCTAGCAATAGGGTAATCAGCCAGATTTATTTGCTTCATGTCAGGAGCTGCGCTGCTAGACTTCCTGTCCCAAGGACCCCAGTGAGGACCTTCCAGGAGAGACCCCATGCTTTTATTTAAGAGGCCTCTATTGGTCAATTCATTGGTTTGACTAATTAAGATATTGGGCCTCATGGCTCCCTCCAAACTCCCAGCCATCCCGGAATGCTCCTGTGCATTCCTTGAATACCTTCTGTCTGGATGATGGTGGTAGCCCTGTAAGACCTCCTGTAGGAGGCTAGGAAACTTCTCATTCCGGCCTTTGCGCTCACTGTGCCCTGGAAAATCCCCTTTTTCTTGACCAGAAGGATACTGTGGAAAGCCACCGATATTTCTCTGTATACCAGCCGCTATATTATCCTTGTAACTGTATCTTAAACTGCCAGGAGATTTGGATGGTTCTGTTCTTGCAGGGAAATTTGGCCCAACAACTGCATGACCAGGCTGGCTGTTCCCCTCTCCATTATGATTAGTGTTATCTCCACTTTTGCTCCCTTTACTTCCTCCTTGAGTTTCTGGCTGCGTCCCTACATGCCCAGTTTCTTTCGCTCCACTAGCACTAGCTGGTGCCTGAGTGGCTGTGGAAGCATCATCTTGTGCAGGTTTATCTTGTCCACCTGACTTTTCTACTCTTCCTGTCATGGCTTCCCGGGAGACAATCACCCCAACTGCCTTTTCATTCACTTTTGGAGCATTTTCCACAGCCACCACAGCTTCCTTCCCATCAGGGGAGGCCACATCCTCCCTAGCTGCAGGGCTGCTGCTGAGTTTTGAAGGCTCATTCTGAGAGCCTTGTGCTGGTGAGGAGTTGGATCTCTCTAAGTTACCCCCTTTGTAAGTGGTGTCTGAGCTGGTACTCTGGCCACTCAGCTGCCTCACCCTTTCCCCATGATCTTCTGAACTACTGGAACAGCCACCATCAAGTGACTCTGCCAGGGGAGACTTGAGTTGCTCCTCTGCCTGGGAGGAGCCTTCTGAGTTGGTGCAGCTGTCGGCCTTCTTTGAAGAGGATGACCTTTTGGAACTTTTTTTCTGAGGTGCCAAGGCATCAGAGAGCAACATGTGCTGGACTGTGTTGGGCAGATTGGCTACTTGAGAACTTAGAGCACTCAGGCTGCTCAGCCCTGGATCTGTGAGCCTTTTTTCCTGCAGTCCTTCCAGCCCGAATCCCTTGAATCCCCCTGCATGAGCATTGGGGCTTGGCATCATAGATGGTGTAGGACTAAGTTGTGGCATCATCTGCAGGATTCGGTTTCTAGAACCCATGGACATGTTGCCTTGCCCACACTGGAGATTCTCTCCACCTGGCATGAGTGGAGAAGGGGTAGAGCTGCAGCTTGGAGACTGAACCACAGATGCAGCAGGAGATGGATTAGAGATTGGACTGAAGTTTTGGTGGAACTGCATCGGTGACCTTACAGGAACCTCAGTCTGGCTGTACTGTCCCACTTGACTTTGAAGAGAGAGCTTGGTGGCAGCATTTGAATACTGCATTACGTGCTGAGGTGGGTGCTGTTGCTGCTGCCCCTGCTGCCCGCTTTGGGGCAGCTTAGACTGCTCAAAGCTTTTCATGGGTTGAGTCTGAAAGCTGTAGTTTGACTGGGTCCCGTACGCCTGTGCATTGGAACCCACAGCATGGCCTTCATACTGCGACCCAGAATTCACACTGTAGCTTCCATCATAATTCTGTCCTGACTGGCCAAAACGCTGTGGGGAGGGGAAAGAGGAGGAGGAGGACGACGAAGGTGGCTGATAGTGTTGGCTGAACTGACCCACTCGTAACTGGTACCCAGAAGCAGAGGAAGGCAGGGTGGATGGACGCTGCATTGGCTGCAAGTGTGAGGTGCTAGAAGCAGACTGGCTGGAAGCCTGGGGTAAAGGCTGATGAGATTGATAGATCTGCTGTCTCAGCTGCTGCACCTGCTGCTGCTGGCTAGAAGCCTGCTGCTGATACTGGGCACTCCCTGGAGAAAAAGGACCAGTATAATCCTGTTGATAGTGGGACACACCCCCAAGGGTAGAGTGCTGCGTTTGAAACTGGCCCACGTGTCCCTCACTCCCATACTGACTCCCAAAGCTACTCCCTTGAGGGGGCCCATAGCTCTGTACCGGTCCAGAAGGCCTGCGCTGAGGTGGCTGCTGCCCTCCTGACGCCACCGGATCTTTGTTGGCAGCCATATAGTAAAACTCTCCTGCTTCTTTTCTGAAACCTTGGTAGCTCTGATGGCCAGAGCTCTCACCAGGCATCGCTGTAGAGGCTCCTGTTGCTCCACGACGTCCACTGCCAGCACCTCCTCCAAAGCTCTGGAACATCTGGGCCTGCTGGCGGGGGCTGAACTCTTCCAGTCGGGATGAACCGTGCACTTCCTGCGGGTAGCTCTGCTGGTTTCCGTGGTAACTACTTTGCTCCCGAAAGGACTGCATGCTGTTCAGCAGCAGAGCGGCAGCTCGAAAGCCCTCCTAAAGGGTGAGAAGAAGAAAGAGGAAAAAAAAGGTGTAGCATCCACATCTCCCAGTCACCCCAATACCACTGCTCAATTTCACTGTTTTCATAGCAATTAAAACCTAGTATTTGTCTCCTACTTTCTGGTACATCAATGTGCATCCCCTCTCCTTGCAGCTTTCCAACCTTCTGGGTAATGTAAGTACGAGGAATCACTCACTTCCAAGAAAATACAAGTTGGTAGCCTAGCACCAGTCGGAGCACATTTGTGGCATTAATATCTCCCCACAGTCATTTACTAACTGGGCCTGTTTACGTGCCCCTGAAGAAACAAACTTCAAAAATATTTTGCCAAGCAAAGGAGAACAATCCTCACCCTCCAGCTATTCTCTATGGCTAATACTGGCAGTAATCAAGTATTTTGCTACCATGTTAAAAGATGCGGCAATGAGAAGCCTGCAACACTCTTAAACCACTCTTGGATCTACTGAAGGAATGATATCTAAGGCCTACGTTTCACTCTGGGAAAGATGTCTGTTAGAAAACATTCAAGATATAATTGACCAAAGCTCAAAGTAATATAATCCAATGAAAAGGATCTACGGGAACCTGTGAAAGAACTGGCACCAGCATGCTCAAAGACATCTGCTCCATGCTCTGTTCGTGACTACTCCAGTGACACTTTTAGGTGAAAACCAACACAGTAAGACAACACATGGGTTGCTTACCCCCCGCCCCCCATCTGCTTTGTTTTAGAAAATGGCAAATCATAACAAGTCAACTCTACTTGAGCAAAAGGGTCTACAACTTCACCGCTTAGGACTTTTAGATCACCTTGAATGAAACTTAACTGAAAACATTTGTCAACCAGAATATATATTTTGGAATACCATGTATGATCATCTACATTTACATAGTCAACTCTGAAGTCAATTCATTTTGGGAAGGCTCTCCTATGTACTTCAATTTATCATTCACTGTGTGGAATCATCACTTATCCTCAATGACTGGACCACAGCTGTAAAATTGTTTGGGGACCCTGGCTAGTCCCTCTGTAAAAGCCTGACACATCACTAGATGCATTAAGAAAAGTATGGTAATGACCAAGTATATGTATACACACTTTTTTAATTTAAATAAATAAAAATCAGTAAACAGATGATAAAAGCATTTCATTTCTGAAACACCTTGTGGTTTTCTCTTCCTGAAAACAAACTGGATAAAGCCACCTGGAAAGACTCCTTCCTTTAAATAAATCTTAAGACAATGCTCATACTCTTCCAGGAAACAGAACTCTGACCCCTCAGATTGGAGACTTCCTGGAAGATTTGCCTGCATTATGTTTTCTCACCTAGCCATGTTTTGTGCCATGTGTTTTGTTGCCATATTCAACCGAACTCACTCAAAATTAAAGTCTAGTTTTGGACTTGAAAGTTTTGTTCAAGTAGAAGATCACCAGAGTCCCAAGAAAACAAGCATACAAATGAAGAGATGCAGGTGACGTCTGGCATCATGCTTTTCCCATAGGCCCCTTGGGATGTGTTTTTTTTTTTTTAATTGATAGGTATATTACATACAGGAGGCTCTAACTCCACCATTAGGGTCTTTCAGAAAGGCATCTTAGCTATATTTGGGTTTCCACTATCCATTTGTGCATGCTGGCTACAGAACACACACAAAAAACCTCCTCAGGAATGCATGTCTCTACAATCCCTTTCTGCTAACTCAAAGGCATCTTTGTGTTGCAGTGCTGGTTCATGCAGCTTCATGTCTACAAGCATATTACTGGAACACTTATTAGAATCAGAAGGGAACTTTCCAATTCTATCTCCCCCCTTATAGGAAGTTAAATTTACTGCTGTTTTAATCATATAATCTAATATTTTAAGTGGCGTACTATAAGATAGGTCTGCTATTCTGCTGAACTTCCACTTTTTTAGCATCTTAAAGACTACATTTATCACATGAATAACACTTCTATGAATGCCACACCATGCTAATCTGTCCAATTTCTTATGTATAAAACCCTCCCTTTTCTGAATTATTCCCTTTGTTGTTTCACTAGTTTGAAGCTCCTGCCTTCAAAATTGGGACACCTAATGCAAGCTTCTTTTTCCCTTTGGGTGACTTGCTGTTAAGGTGAAAATGGGACAAAAAATAAAAGCAGGAAAGAAAACATACACAGGAGTAGGAGGAAGCTATCAAACCAAAGGTAGGAGAGCATCTACTGTAACTGGCAGATGTTAGAAAGCAGCTTCTCCAGTTAAGCAGTTTGGGGTTCTGCAATCAGCAACATTCCTGTGGTATGCACACCCTGACAGCCCTGTGCTTTGCATCCTCTTCCCCATGAAAGCAACATTTCCATCCTCATCTCAGGCTCAGTCTCTCTACAGAATCTCAGACTAATTTTTAAATATGACTTAAATAAAGCTTATTTGCATAGTCTGAACAAGGTCTCAGGAAGCCTCTTGCGCATTACACCATAGAAAAACTTCCATCACTGATGACAGTCATTCTTCTATAATAATACGAACAAAGGCTTGAAAACCGCTAACGTACATTAACAGCGCTAGCAAACGTTCTTAAGACTTCCTTAAGAATTCTTTTTAATAATTTTAATTACATAACAGAACAGGAACAGCACAAGATGCTGTAAAATACCTTTAGGAACACAGATCCAGTAAAGGTTACTCTGAGGCACAAATTCATATCCTCCATAATTCCATGCAATCACATAATATTTATAGTCCAGAACACATATAGGGTAACTCAAAACACGGAGAACACATTTTTCTCCTTCAATTTATTATTTTTTTTTAACCTTGGATTTTACCCTGACAAATAAATAAAGTTTTAATCGGGAGAACTTAAATTGCTGGTGCCCTAAGCAAATGCTTTCTGTTTTCACATTTCCTACAGAATGCCACCTGCTTTGAGTATCTCACAAGGAGCTTGAGTAACACAACCAGTAGAATAGCAGACAAAAAAAAAAAAAGAAAAAAAAGGCATTTCATTACTAACAGAAGTAATAAAAGATAGGAGGTGCTTCAATCTATTACATCATTGATAACAAGACATATAGCACACTTCCTGTAATTAATGTACTATAAATACAGGACTATTGCAATTACTATTGTAATAATCTTTCTTAACAATAACAGCGCTGTAAAGTGCATAGTTCTAAGTGCTATGTTCTCAGCAAAACCACTAAGAATAATTCCATGTGCGAATCTTGTTAATAAAATACATTGACATATGAGGCCTTCAAAGTCTACCTAGATCCACGGGGGGGGGAAAAAAAAGATGAAATTTTTACTGGAAGCCTTCAAAGAAAACATTTTCAGCTGGCACATACTCCTCCACATGCAGGAATTCAAGAGACCAATACACCAGCTGACAACCTTAGACTATAACACAATCATATAAAACTGTATAATGGTGGTACACATCCGTAATCCCACCCCCAGCAGAAGGGGCAAAGTTCCACCTCCAAAAAGCGCTCCATTAACAGACACAAATTACACATGTTTACAGTGTTTTCCAACACACACAACAAAAACATCCAAAGCTTTCCCCATTTAATCAAAGAGAAGGTAAGATTCTGGCACAGCTTTCACTACTCCAGTGACACACCTACTCTCTCACTACATGTGCATCCAGCTCTCTCAATAAGCTTTGTGATTCTCCTCAAGTATTTACAGCCTGTAGCTGTAGAGACATCTAAGCATATCCATCTAGAGATTACAGACTACATGCACTAGGCTAAGCAGTTTCACTCTGCTCCAACACATACGTTTCTTTCCCAATAATCCAGTAATCAAAATTTGCCTTCAACCCAGTAGGAACAAAGGAAGCATATGCCAAGATTGTGTGGCTGACAAAGAAACGGCCTTGCTTATGAAATCACTGCACATGAGTCATGAATAGAAAGAAGCAGTAGGTCCTCTTACCCATCTCTCAGACTTATCTGTGAAACATCTGAAGTTATTTCAGGCAGTCTTTCAACCTACCTTCTCCATGGGAACTTTTTTTTAAGCACATCTACAATGCAGATTCTGTTTCTTGTTTAATCCTCCGTAACAGCCTTGTAGAACAACTTTGCTAACACAGGAGTCCCTCAAAATATGGAGCTACTGCATTCTGATCCTACTGTGAGCAAGATTACTTAATGGCAGTCAAGAGCACGTAAGCATCTTCCAACGGTTCCTGCATGTATGTAAGACTGGCCCCAACTACTGCTGATTAACAGGGTTTATCAGTCCTCCCACACCAAGATTACTGTGTGAAATGATCTTCTGCGACATACTGTGCTAGGTTTCTTAAATCCGTGTAAATCTTTAAAATGTTTTTGTCCCAGTTACCAAAGACTGGACTAGTACAGGACAGCTGCCCAGATCTTCCCACATAACACTGATGCCAGCATAGTAGTGCGTCACTACATACAGATAGCTCAAAAAAAAGTGAGCTAAAACCAAGATACTGTGGGGATATGCTTAATTTTTAACAATAAGCCTAAAAAGGAGCAAACGAAACCAGCTTCACTTAATTCTGTAGGAGGTAAGCGAGGTCCTTCTGCTTCATTAAATTTTCTTTAGATCTGAGTTGACTACTGCGACCCATCTGTGCAGAGAAGTCTCAGGCAGCAGTCAAAAGCAATATATTTTCGGTGATCTGTCAAAGACCTCTCACTTCCTAGCATGCTTATCAGGAAAGAAAGTGTAGTTACAGACAGGTGACAAACAGTAAGATAGCATTTTCCATAGTCAAAAAACGTACATGAACAAGTGGAGGGTTTTTTTACAGTGTCCAGGCTTCTAATTAAAGTAGACTTATTTACTAAATGCTGTGCAAATAACAAGAGATATACATACATCTCCATAATAATTTCTAGTCACAACCCATATAAAAAGCGAAAATTTTTGTCCTTCCTGACCGTATCATCTTAAAGTAGCAAAGCATACCCACAACCAGAAAAACCCCACCAAGCCAGAACTTAAGTATGAGCAACTCAATGACATAATTTGTAAGTAAACAAACCCCAGGATATGAATTAAGCCTGAAATATAGGGAAAAAAAAATATTTCCATGTACAGAGTATCATTTCCATTGTCAAGGTCAAGTTGCTAACCCTTATTTCTGCAGGTACACAGTTATTACTTGTACACCTGAGATATCTGGGAATAGACTCATCTTGTTTCAGTTTTGGGGGAACATTACCCTGTCGCTTTTAGGAAAAGGGAGATCAGCTATGCCACAAGTAAATGAACAGAAGGGTCAAACCTAAGACTGCATTTAACAAAGTAACAGCTCTAACTTATTTCTCCTAGATTTGATGCGTTTTTAAAAAGAACAGGGAAAACAGTTTTAGTTTTCAAGCTCAGGTGTGATACAGAAGTAAACCAAGACAGTTGGCACTTCAAAAGGTCACCAGTTTGTCCAAACAATAATACTCACTGCTCACTTAGTTCAAAAAGTTGTAGTTACCCTGGACTGCAAACAGATTTTCTTTGTACCTTTCTACAAAGCTATTTCAGATCCTGCTCCATTAAAAGTTACTTTTGCATACTACAAAGAAAGAGAACGATCTAAGACATAGGAAACTCTGCTATTGTCTTATTCATGCCCACACTTCTAGAAAACAACTGCATTCAGATCTGGGTCTCACCAACACATCATAATTTGTTCTATCAAGGAAGCCTTACTACACCACTTGAAGTTGAAACCTGAAGTAGATAAAGTAGCTGGGAAAGTATATAAAAATTGAAGTTAATATCAGAATACTATGTTACTGAAAACTAAATTTTACATTCTAAAAAAAATCACAACGTGGGATCTTAAAAACTCCCTTAAGTGTCTAATAATAGTATGTATCAGCAACATGTCTTGCAAAACCAGTGCTAACACAGGTCTTGACAAAACCACCTGAATTTTGTCCCACCCAATGAAAAACTTCATCAAAAAGATTCCTCAAAATGACTTACAGCCTGGCCAAGTGGACTGTAACTAGGTTCCATCATCTCACAGAGACATTATGCCTGCTTTATCAACATGTCTGTACAGCTTTTTAGAAAGTCAGTATGTATGAGCTGAAATCCAAACAAGTAAGGAAACGTTTCTCACAGAATGGGTGAAAAACAGATGAGTGTGGCAGAAGGAACACAGTGAGCTTTGTCAGTTGAGAGAGGGGAATGCTCTGGGGATTATTGTACTAGATAAGATCTACATTCACTTCTTATTTCATATATTTCCTTAAGTGGCCACAGAAAATTTTACTAAGCCTGAGAGGTTGCATCTTCCTATCTCACATGGGAGACATGAACAAGAGTATTCAACTGCTATAATAAAAGGCACTATATAAACAAACAACAACAAAGAAGTAATTGGAATTTTGCATGGGGATATTATTTGATTGCTGATTTCTTCCCCCACCCTCGAAATATTTTTTCTGAATTATTTTTTAAAAAAATATTTCAATAACACCAAATTAAAAATACCCAACCAGATTTTTTGCAGCTGCAAGTTTTCCTTACTCACTACATGAACAGAACTAAAATAGCATCTCCAGTTTAGCTCTGCCCTTTTCAGTGAAGTGTACTGCTAAATTCATATTCTTAAACATGAAGAAAGAAGAGGTTTGACAAGAACTAGATTTTATAAGCTGGTATTGAAGTTGAGGTGGCCTAAAAACATGTATTTCTAGAAATATAACTAAAGATCAAAGTTCAGCAGAATTTTATGTGATTTTTTTTATACCCAATTTTATTATATCATTGGTTCTCAGTCTCAAATCAATAGCACGGATGCACTTAAATAGCTTTTCAAAGTCTACCAACCGATCGCTGAAAGTTACCCATCTACATTTTTAACAGATACTGCTATTTTAATAAGAACCTATGCAAATCGGTCAGATTCCACTTTATATCAAAGATTAAAACAACAATTTTGTTTTCACATATAGGGTCAGTTCTCTACGCACTAGCTTAAGAGATCCTGCCTCCTGCACGGTGCTAACACAGCCATTCATGCAGCAAGCCAGCTCGGGGAACTGTTATGGTTGAGAAACAATTCTTCAAGAGAGAAAAGCCATTTCTGAACCGACAGATCCATTCACTGTATCGTCACACAAACATCTGTGCCAGCAAAACGGACACAGCAGGAACTGCTTAAGTGGCATGGCTACTGAAGTGCACTTGAAATCAAAAGTTCATATTTAAAAGGCTCTTCATCTTTACACAACAGTCAAACAACCCTTCCCACCATCAAAATGAAAGTTATACTGAAGCCTCAGCTGCTCGTTTCTTTTCTCCAAGCTGCAGATCAGCTGATTGCACATCCTAACCCAATTAACTAGCCCTCGGAGAAGTCTGGCAACTCATTTTATGCCTCTTATTGCAAATTCAGCTGCATCCATATCTCCAATGTCTCCATACAGTTATACATCATGTCTACTTCCACAATACAGCAAAATCCAAGCAACCATTTCAAGGACAGCTCCTGATCTGCTCTTCACCTCCTCAGACACAGGAGACAGTAGGTTCAGCAAAGGCATCACAGCTCTCACCAAACCACCTTTCAGTTACAAAACTGAAGGCAGTGAAAAGAAGTCAATTACTAATCGCAGGAGGAAAGCAGAAAAGCGTGGTAAAGAAGTGTTGCCAGGTTCTACCTGTCCATGCTACCACTTTCATTGCAGAAATGAATCCCGTACCACAAATACTCTGAACTATACAGCACTTAAAAAAACACAAACTCACAACTGATGCATTATTTTCAATTAACTTTTTAAAATTGTTCATACTAAGTACCAGCCCCTGCCTTTAAAGTCTTAAATGCATTTATCTCTCAAATTATGACAAGTTGCTAAGATGAATACTTAGGTCATATTTAATATTACCTGTAATACACGTCTGTCTTTTCTATTCAATGTAGCCTATACAATTAGGTCTTTTTATTCTGTTTTACAATGCCTGGTGCAATGAGCCTGTAACTAAGACTCCTGGGAACTCCTCAAGGCAAACGAAGTAAATTAACACAAAATCTCTATCAGTTATGTGCAAGTATTATTACAATACAGGTTATGCACTGTATACAAAAATTAAATCTATTGATCAGGATAAAATCACTGTTGAGGATAATACCACCTAGTTACATTATATGCAACAACATTAAAATCAGGTAGAAACATAACCTCGATCTACTTAAACTAACAAATTAAAGAATGACCATATAATTGCAGAAAAGCTGTACTCAAATTTATGTCCTCCAGACTTCTTACAGATAATTTTCATTCCCTTAAGATAACACAAGAAATTTAGCTATGCACTATACCACCTTCAAGTTTCACTAGCCAAGGTTATCGTTCTTCCTATCAATTTAGCACTTCATCCCCCTAAAGTGACACAGATTTTTGGGTGTGGACGGTCTGCAAATACTCCCACTGTGGAAGACTCAAGACAAAAATACAGTCAAGCTCATATGATGCTTACTGATAAAATGTTAGGGGAAAAATAAGGTGGTTCTTTAACATAAGAAAGAAGTGGTTGAACTTATCTCAAAAAAAAAAATTTCCAAGCATTTTAAAGATTTTCACACCACAAAAACACAACAACTTTTCTTTCCCTGACATCTCTGCTTGTTTCCTACAACCTATATCCTCTAAGCATCACTTTGCTCATTTCCCCACCCTCTGGGTTCCACAGCATCTGCTTCATGCTTGAGCCAAAAGTTGAAGCAGATCTGTTCCTAAAATTTAAGTGTTGTCTCCTAAAAGAGGATAAAAGGGAGAGACTAAGACTACAGCCATAGTTACAGGGAGACAGAAGAAACAGATCAGATTAATACAGAGTAACTTCATATGTTTAAGCAACTCAACAAAAGGGTGGCTTCAGTGGCAGCACTACTTTAAGGAGTTCCTCCCCCTTGGGGACAGGATCCCCAAGACTCTCATTCCCACCCAGGCACTGCAGGTTTTCTTTGGATTTTTCAGATTGGACTAGTTTCTCGAACCACCCCATTGTGCACCTCCACTGTAGTTATAGTAACCAACAGACATATGACAGAGAAGAGGCAGCATACTGCAGTGTTGGAGCAAACAGTTAAGTCCGTAAGTTCATACTTTTTGAAATTCCTATATCACTAAGCCTTAGCCTCAAGCACTTAAACTGGTCGACTCTCACCAGCTTCCCCACGGAGTCAATGAAAACCTTCCAGAAGGTCTCTTCCCATGCCAATTTTGTAAGGTGATTAAGCTTCTAACACACCTCAGTTAAATGTCTGAAATTATACAGTATAAACTCAGGCCACCGTAACCAACAAACAAGATACTGCACCCTGCTACTTCAAGCTGCAGATGCTTAACTCCATGCTTCTAAGTTCTGCTGCTCCAGCCAAAGGCACGGTGAATGACAACAGCTGTCACACCACATCAGACAAAATTAATGAGCCTAGAACGTCTACAGAGGTGAACGAGCTACAACTGCAGACCCTCCCACAACTGGAATCTAAAGCCTTCTCCTCCCCCCACAGATTTCAGCATCACCACAGTGATAGCTTTGGGCAGTGTTTGAGGTTGTTGATGGAGATACACTTGGGAAGCTGATGCACAAAGCTTCCGCTACATGTATTCCATCGTGTATCCTACAGCATACATCCTGAAAACAGCAGTTGAAAGCAAAGAGGAGGGATGAATTCAGCACTGGAGAAAGAAGAACACCTCTATAAATACAGATTAGCGGAGGGTAACAAAGACTCTGCACTCAGTGTAATTTTTGGAAATGCTAGTTAAGATTCCAAAGTAAGACAGAAGGAGCTTTACATGGTCCACTACTCTGAGAATCAGCCCCATTATTCTGTTAAACTTGAGTTCCTGTACATTGACGAGAAAACCAGAAGACTCTACTGCTGCTTTCTCCATCCTGCCTCCCCTCAAGAGAAGGCTAAATAAAGAGGGACAATTAACATAAACCATACATGATGGATTATACATAATCATTCCATAATGCTAACGTATTCCTAGAGTTCTATTACAGAAACATAAAGATGAGATGCTGTTTCCTCCCTTGCTCTAAAACATCCAAACATTCAATGAACAACTGAAAAATTTGCTACTTTGTTTCAGCTAGAAAGATGACAACAAAACCAAGTCACTTTTACCTTGAGAATTGCTCCCAATTTAATTCTTTAAGTCTTGTTAATCAACTGGGCAAAAGGTTCTTGCTCCTTAGCTTACTTCAGAAGGGATATTTACACATGAAACTAATCACGAAAAATCTCATGAATAAACACAACCTAACCAAGTCTTTATAAACACTACAGTACTGTGCATAAGCAAGAAGTTTATTTCCTAATTCCTCCTCCTGTCCACATTTAGGAGCTTCCTGACCCTGTTTCTTGTTGAGCTAAGAGATGTGCTTTCCCTGGTGAGCTTGATCCAGATTTACTCAAGTCATCTTTTTCCACCAACTTTGACAAGCTTTTGATTTGGCTGTAGAGTATACACACATTTAACCTCTTCTCCTCCCCGTGACACTTTCAGCAGCTCTATAATACACACCTCTTTGGTTTTCCACAAATTCCACCTTTCAAAAGCGAGCAAACTGTATTTCTGCACAGCAAAAAGACAAGGAAACAAACAAAATGAACACATGACAAATCAAATTTCTATATCCTAATCACAGGATACTATCATCATTAAAAAAAAACAAACAAAAACCAACCACGTACTGAGCTGAGCAATTCTCAAGAAAGAAAACAGTTTCGTGTCTGATAACTGAAACATGAGAAGATACCAAAGGCAGAAAAGTATCTCAGAGCAAAAGGGAAAAAAGACCAGAAGGCAAGAATCACCACTCTGCTCCCCAGACTGCAGTAAGCATGATGTGGACTGAAGTCAGAAGCACAGACATGAAGAATACCACACTGCAGTGGACCTCCCAGTGAAGTTCTCTTTACGCACTCTCACAGTAAATGGGAGACTAAGAAAGGCAAAGGAAGGATGCTTCTACACTACAATGCGGTGATTTGGAAGGAAAGGGGATAAGGACAGCACAGTTTAGTTTTTTCAATGCAAAATAAACAGCATCACTTTGGAGCAATTCTCAATTACGCTCCTGCTACTTCCATTCTCCAGCAGTACAGAAGAGAATCTGCCACTCACTCAGTGATGCCCTGCGATACAAAGACAATCTGCTACCACCTTCTGTAACAATTATGCCCAACTCATTTAATTCACTGCCTGCTAAGTGCCTATCATACTTTTCATGACCTATCTAAAAGACCATTTTTATGTAGCAATATGCACAAGGTATGGTCAGGATCAAAAACGTTAGAAAACCTGATGAGCACAACATTTCATGCAAATATGTTAGAGAAGGGGGAGAAGAGGCCCCGTTTCCACATGCGTGGAGAGAGGGAAAACATACAGTGGCAAAACAAAATGTACACCATATGACAGAACACTGTTGACTTCACTCTTTTTTTCCTTTGAAGGCAATATGTGAAGGAAAAAGAAAAGACGTGATCATATAGAATCACAGAATCATTTAAGTCGGAAAAGACCTTTAAGATCAAGCCCAACTGTTAACTTAACACTGCCAAAACCACCGCTAAACCATGTCCCTAAGTGCCAGAACTACATGTCCTCTAAATACCTGCTGGGATGGTATTTGACCACTTGACCACTTCCCTGGGCAGCCCATTCCAATGCTTGATAATCCTTTCAGTGAAGAGATTTTTCCCACTACCTGATCTAAAAATCCCCTGGCACAACTTGAGGTCCACCTCGCTACAACCTCCTTTTGGGTACTCGCAGAAAGTGATAAGGCCCCCCCTCAGCCTCCTTTTCTCTAAACTAAACAACCCCAACTCCATCAGCCGCTCCTCACAGACCCTTCACCAGCTTCATTGCCCCTCTCTGGACATGCTCCAGCACCTTAATGTCTCTCTTGTAGTGAGGGGCCCAAAACTGAACAGAGTATTCAAGGTACAGCCTCACCAGTGCCAAGTACAGTAGGACAATCACTTCCCTAGTCCTGCTGGCCACACTACTCCTGATTCATGCCAGGTCACTGTTGGCCTTCTTGACCACCTGGGCACACTGATGGCTCATACTCAGTTGTCTGTCAGCCAACACCCTCAGGTCCTTTTCCACTGGGCAGCTTTCCAGCCACTCTTCCTCAAGCCCGTAGCGCTGCATGGGGTTGTTGTGACCCAAGTGCAGGATCCAGCACTCAGCCTTGTTGAACCTCATACCATTGGCCTTGGCCCATCGATCCTGCCTGCCCAGATCCTTCTGTAGAGCCTTCCTACCCTCAAGGAGATCAACACCCCCACCCAACTTGGTGTCAACTGCAAATTTACTGAGGGTGCACTCGATCCTATTGTCCAAGCTGTTGATAAAGATACTAAACAGAACCAGCCCCAACACTGAGCCCTGGGGAACACTGCTTGCGAACGGCCACCAACTGAATTTACCTCCATTCACCATGACTGTTTGGGCCCCGCCGTCCAGCCAGTTTTTTAACCAGCAAAAAGTATGCCTGTCCAAGCCATGAGCAGCCAGTTTCTCCAGGAGAATGCTGTGGAAAACGGTGTCAAAGACTTGACTAAACTCTAGGTAGGCAAGATCCACAGCCTTTCCCCCATCCACTAAGCAGGTCACCTCATCAGAGAAGGAGATCAGGTTAGTCAAGCACGACCTGCCTTTCATAAACTCATGCTGACTGGGCCTGATCACCTGGTTGTCCTGTATGTGCTGCATGATGGCACTCAAGATGATCTGCTAAATAACCTTCCCCGGCACTGAGGTCAGACTGAAATATCTGTAGTTCCCTGGGTCCTCCCTCCGGCCCTTCTTGTGGATGGGTGTCACAGTTGGTAACCTCCAGTCAACTGGGACCTCCCCAGTTAGCCAGGACTGCTGATAAATGATGGAAAGTGGCTTGGTGAGCACTTCCACCAGCTCCCTCAGTACCTTTGGGTGGCTCCCATCCAACTCCATTGACTTGTGTGTGTCTAAGTGGTGTAGCAGCTCACTATTTCCCATTGGATTATGGGGGGTCCATTCTGCTCCCCATCCCTGTCTTCCAGCTCAGGGTGCTGGGTACCCTAAGAATAACTGGTCTTACTATTAAAGACTGAGACAAAGAAGCCATTAAGTATCTCAGCCTTTTTCTTATCCTTTGTCACTATGTTTCCCCCCTGCATACAATAAAGGATGGAGATTCTCCTTAGCCCTCCTTTTGTTGCTAATGTATTTATAGAAACATTTTTTATTGTCTTTTACAGCAATAGCCAGTTTAAGTTCTAGTTAAGTTCTAATTTCCTCCCTGCATAACCTCACAACATCCTTGTAGTCCTCTCGAGTCGCCTGCTCCTTCTTCCAAAGGTCATAAACTCTCCTTTTTTCCCCTGAGTTCCAGCCAAAACTCTCTATCCAACCAAGCTGGTTGTCTTCCCCATTGGCTCGTCTTTCAGCACACGCGGACAGGCTGCTCCTGCACCTTTCAGATTTCCTTCTTGAAGAATGTCCAGCCTTCCTGGACTCTTTTCCCCTTCAGGACTGCCTCCCAAGGGACTCTGTCAACCAGTCTCCTAAACAGGCCGAAGTCTGTCCTCCAGAAGTTCAAGGTAGGACTCCTGCTGACCTCCCTCCTTACTTCTCCGAGAATCAAAAACTGTAATGTCATGACTGCTATGCCCAAGACAGCCTCCGAACACCACATCACCCACAAGTCCTTCTCTGTTCACAAACAGGTCCAGCAGAGCACCTTCCCTAGTTGGCTCGCTCACCAGCTGCGTCAGGAAGTTAAGTTCCACACACTGCAGGAACCTCCTGGACTGTTTCCTCTCTGCTGTATTTTATTTCCAGCAGATAATATAATGCTGATCATGCACCATCCACTACATTTATCAGATAACCATTTATGTTAATTAAAAAAAAAAAAAAAATCACATATAGTGCTCCCACTATTCCAGAACTTCTACTCATAGGAAAAACTCTTGGACAAAGCAAATCTCATGGAAATTCAAGTGTACGCAGGCATTTGACCAAAGGTAACAGCAAACTGCAGATACCAAATTGGAAACTGATTAACAACATTTCATTATGGTGTACAAGGGTTTATTCCTTTAAGTTCTGGCAGGTTGACAGCCCACATTTTTCTTTTGGCTAGTAAGTTTTAGGTATGTTTTTCATAGTTATTAGCAATGCTGTACATGGACATAAGCCATCTATAGTCAGTTCTGCTAATACCAAGTCTCTAGTTCAGTTAAAAACTACTACCAAGACAGAGCCTGCAGCACATATTTTTTACAGGAAAAGTGGTATGAACAATACTTCCAATAACCTGTGTTAAAGCTTCTAGCATAGCAGCTCCCCATACAATTTCTAGCTAAGTACTGAGCTCTTATCAGAACTCATCAGAGGGTTGTTTATGACTTGCAATTTACTAGCAATTAGATGTCTGAGTTCATACTAGTAAAATACTCCAAAATAAATCATCATATTCCAGCACAGAATACACAATGATTGCATATGCAGTTATTGGTATGAACACAGACATGCCGCATGCTTACAAAGAAGAGAAGAAAAGAAGGAATTTTCCTAGCTTTTTTTGTATTTGTTCCATCACAACAAAGGCAAGAAATACTAGGCTTCTCAAATGGACAGCAGATCAAACCTCAAAGGGCCTCAAGCCAAGGCTTTCAGACAAAGAACTGGTAACACCTTCTCCACTTTTCCAGTATTATCACCGGTTATAAACGTTGTAGTAGAAAGAAGAAACTCAAAGAACACCAGGAAAAGCACATGTATATTCACTGTCACCAGGTTGAGCTGACAAGCGGACACTTGTGCTTTCTTCTGCTACTTCTTAACTCTGTTCTTGAGAAATCACTAGATAAACAGGCAGGAAAAAAAAAAAGAGTTCTACTGCAACATGAATGCTTTGTTGTATCCAGGTCAAAACCGGATGTTTGACTGCTTGTGCTGTTGTTCACGAATGCAGCACAAACAAGTCAAGAGTTGGTAAAACGTAATTTTCACATTTTTTTTGTCTTCAAAGGCGAACAGGCAGCATATCACAGACTCTAGAACATCCTGAACTGATCTTATCCTCCAACAGGGCTAAACTGAATCCGCTTTTGATTACACATCAGCCTCAACTTTTTTTGAGTCTTTCGGGTAGTTTTTTTCTCCCCCTCTCCTTTTTTAAAATGAAAGGAAACCCACGTACGTGCATAGCAAAGAAAATCATATGCTTTTCCAAGTGTCCCAAACCAAACCAATAGTGGAAAGGATCAATTGAAGTGGTGTAGCTAGACACTAGTGTGACACAGATGCACCAGCAGTGCTGTACATGCCTGCAAGACAGAATCTTCCGTTTTTCCAGTCAGTCGAGACTGACGTCTAGTCAAGAACTGTAAGCGAGGGGACCCAGGTCAGAAGAATAAACAGTACCAACTTTTTTTTTTGTTTGTGTTAATAGAAGTGTTTGATAGAAACAGAATCGCACATTAGGGCCCCATTGCCAGAATACAGTAGCCTCTCTTGTATGATTTCAGAAAAGTACAAACCTCTGCTTACATTATGTTTGTGTCATCTATCAGTAGTACTAACCAGTTTTCTACCATAAAAAAAAGTCTACATAACATATCAACACTATTAGAAGTGGTTAAAAATACTTAAGAGTACCTTTATTTTTTATTTTAAAGTCCAAAAGTTACAGAAATAATAAAAAAAAAAATTGTGACAGAGATCTCACCAAAAACAATCTAGAGAAAACACCTTTTGCTAACAGACTGCAGATTAATCACCAGAATAGGAAGAGTTGGTTGGTCTCAGTCCAGTCTCTACCAACAAATGAGCACATTAGTTGGCTCTTCAGAAACTGTTGTACATAATCTTTCCTGTCTCAGAGGCCAATTGCAGGATTAAGTAACACAAATTCTCACACAGCCAGTTGAGGTACACATTGAAGCCTGAGAAGCTAACACTGCCAAAATCGTTTCTGAATCTTTGAAAGTTATAAGAACTCGAGTTCCAAAAACATTGGTCTAATACCCTTCCTAAGTATAAAAATATAATTGAACCGGGTATGAAAAAATAAACATACGTTTTAATTAAAAAAGCTACCCCACCCAAACACAGATCTGGCATACCCTGCGTCAAAAAGCAAGATATGCATAAGCCAGCTATAAACTCTTAAATATACCCTTATCTTAAATTAAAGGGAAGCCAAGCAAGCAGCATGAAATTATTCAAGTTTATTACATGTTATGCCCTCATGCCAGATAGCAACCTGCCAGGCTGGTAGAATAGCAAAAGGGACTGTGTAGTACAATTCCTATGAAGGGACCCATCTACGAGCAGCATTATTGCCATTTTGCTGTGCTTCATGGGTGGTTTAGTTAAACATGACCTAAAAAGGAAGGGAGAAAGGGGTATGCAATTATTTTCTTTTTAACATTGTACCAAGAGACCAAAACGACTTCTTTGCAAACACTTCCACAACCGAGGGGGCGACGACCCAGACCCTACACATTTTACTCTTTTTCCTACAGACTTTATACACATATCAATCATAGCCAGAACTATGTTAAGAACATTTTTACTTATAGCGGTTTAAACCTTTAAATTTAATCCATGTATCCTTTAAAATGTAGTAAAGATGAGGTTAATATCTCCCCAGTTCTTCAGCTGAAGCTTAATGAAACTTTTTCTGACAGTAAAAAGAGGTCTCCTTTACAACTAACACAAACAAGTTTTCTGTTTCATCTGAATAACCTTCAGATCTTACTTACGCATTATAGAAACAGATTTACTACTTGAATAAAAATTCACCTCAAGCCTTCTTTATGAAGCATTAGTAACTAAGAGAAGAACAGAAAAACACCCATAATTCCTGACCTCCTGTTAAAGACGCTCCAACCAAGCTGCTCCTAGTGCTTTCATACAGGGAACCATGCTTAACCTGCCCCAGGCTGCAAAAGCATATTAAAGTATACATTTCAGCAAAAATGCGGGTTTCATCAATCCCAAAGCCTCTGAAATTTGACTTAGAGATCAAAGCCCAAACTGTGTCACAACACATACTATTCTACTAGAAAGGACGCTAACAGATTTAAAGCTAAGGAGTCTGAGGAATACCAAACTTGCAAGAGAGCCCAAAATCCCCCCCTAGTCATTTAAGTCTATTAACACAAAGCCCAAAAGCTATCAGCTTGTCTGAGGTCATTCCCAAAACTATACACAATAGAAAATGTACAGTAGCAAGTCATATTTTTGATATAAAAGGTGCTGTCATGCTCTCACTCAGAAGTCATCATAGTTTGCCTGCTAATTTAACCAGAAAACACACAAAAATTAGGTATCGGCAACTTACAGAAATGAAGAAACACTATTCTCCTCTCCTCATAACATTAACGAAGTTTCAGACATAGATGACTAAACTAATAAATATCTTCCCTTTTTTAAATAGTAATGCTTTCTGCAGTACGCTAATGCAGCTGCCTTTTTATATGCCAACTGAACCTAATGCAGAGACAACAGATGAAAACACACAGCTTCAAACAACTCAAAGCAAACTAATATGGAACCCTATTTAAAGATGCGGATTTAAGAAAACCAAAAACAAAACAACAAAAAAACCCAAGATCAAAACATTTCAGACAAATAAAACCTCACAAGTAGCAATACTAAGCAAGAAATATTTACCACATGCACTTAACCGAATTGACTTAGTTATGCTATGCAACACCTACCTATAAACCTCAGAAAACAAAGTTACCTAACAAAAAAGCAGTCCAGAAAACAGCCAAAAAACCCCAGCTCTTCTCAAATTGAGTTCAGCCAATATGCTGCAAACCTAACCCAGAGGTTGCTGCATCTCCATCATCCAGTCACTTTACTGTTCTACAAATACTGGGTAAAGGCGAGCCAACTGCCACCTACATGCACACCTATTGATCAGGAAGCACGCTAAAAATCAAACACTCTGAAGAACTGCCCATAGATGAATCAACAGGTGGCAACAAGTGACACAGACAGTAAAAGCCTTCAAAATGCTAACCTAAATACAGAGAGCTCTGAAACTGATCCTCAGTCCCCTCACAGGTATCTCTCTTTTGTTTTCAAACATGATGGGATGATGGGAAGAAAAAAAAAAAAAAAACTGGAACAGGAAACCACGCTGCAATTTAATCAAACTGCATGCCCTTTTAATGAAGTGGGGAATGTTACGGGTAAGACAGTGTACACCAGAAATAAAGGATTCCGATGGTGCCAGATCTACCCAGAGACAATCACTTGTTGATTCACTTACAAATGTGCTCCTATTTTCAACTTAATAACACACCCCCAGTATCATTAGACAGCTCTGATACATAGGTTAACACACTTAGGTTACATAACTTTCCCTTACTGCTTCCTTGAAGGTAAGGAAAAATAACTTCCAACTGCAGTCCTAAACACGACTTCCAGCAAAGTAAGCAGCGTTAACAAAAGCCAACCTGATCCTCACAGCAGCCCAACCACGCTACGTTGTGATTATCTCTGCAAATGAAGGACGCCGGGTTAACCCTCCAGAAAGAAGAAAAAAAAAAAAAAAAAAAAAAAAAACAAAAAAACCAACACACCACCAGGAACCCCGAAGCGCTCACCGCTCAGCCTGCCCATCTGCTGCGATCCCCACGCGGGGGGCACCCACCTTCTCCCCACATTTTTAATCATTTACCCCTTCGATGGAAGCACCAATCCCCACCAGGCGCTTTGGCAATCCTTGCCAACGACCACTCTCGTGGGGCAGGAAAACAGGTGGGCACCTCACCACGCAGCACGAGGGCTTCTTTAAACACACATAAACACAAACATTTGTTTTTTGATTTGAAGGAGAAAAAAAAAGG